>VXCM01000822.1:0-66159 GCA_014773175.1 Lucifuga dentata
ATTTATTTGGGCTTGGGACCGGCACAAGGAGGACACTGGCTTGTGCCCCCTTGAGGCTGCATTATTATTTTGTATGTTACTGTATGGTCATAATATATCTTCCTGCGTTCCTTATCTCTTTGTGGTAAGATGTGCTGTGTTGTTTCCATAAACTTAGATGTGAGTGAGTGAATGAGTGAGTGAGTGAGCTAGCGCACATTTCAGGAATTCCTCAACACCCAGTGACACCACCCCACCCACCCACATATATATTCCACCCCCATAGCCCTGGGAAGGGATTTGTGGGTGAGGGGTGGGAATGGTAGGGATGAAAGAAGGGTGTGACGGGGAAAAAATTAGAGGGAACAAGCATTCTTTCATTTGGACTTCTTTGAACTTCTCTGTCAGGTTTTAAGTTCACGTCTCAGAGCACAAAGTCTGCTCTGTGCTACATGCTGATCAAATACAATGAAAGGTAACAAAAGAGAATATAATACATATAGACACAAGCGTTCATTAACATGATCTAAGCTCATGGGGAAAATGATTAAAATATCAGATTGATTAATAATTTTGTAAAAGAACATTTTATTATCAAAGTTATTGAAGGTATGATCACCACAATTTGCAATTTGGGCCTTATGGGAAAGCTATGATTGTGCTCTTTACATGTGATTACACTGAGTCACCTGTTTATTAGACACACCTGTACAATCTATGATGATCCAGCAGAACAACCCTGCAATAAATCCAAACTCTATGAAGCTTCTAATATTCAGTCTTTTCTTGATGTGCTGGTTTAACTGTAGTTTGGTTCTAGTGGACAGAATGAAGGCGTTTCTAATGTTTTGTCTACCTACAAAAAAAAAAAAAAAAANAAAAAAAAAAAAAAAAAAAGGCCAGAAACCGAGAGACAAGCGTGACGAACATGTGACAGAGCTGCAATGTGAGTCACTTCATAAGGACAGTTTCAAATTCTAGTGTTTCTATTCTAAGAGATTGATGACAAATGAATGCAAATGAGTTACGTCTGTCGTAGAAAAGGACTATAAACGGGAATTATTGACCAAAGGTTTCAGCCATTGTCTGGCTGACTGGAATCTTTTCAGCCTAATAGCTGAGATTTAAAACCTATTTATCACAGTGCAGTTTTCAGTGAACTGTGTGTAGAAATTGTCTGTCTTCATGCTTGTCCATCTTTATTCAGATTTTATGCATTAAGCCAAAGTTTTGAGTGATTAAACTGTGATTTAGGCAAAAACTGGACAGAGACCAAATCAACTTTGCAGGAGACTTTTGTAGACGAGCTGCTATTGTGAAGTTGGCCTGGTGGTGGCGCAATAGAAGGTGGTCCCTTGTAGTCTGTCACATGTTGAGATTCATCCCAAATATAGTTTGTGAAGTTTAGTTGTTGTAACATCTGGTGCCTGAAAACTAGTCACTACAAGTGCAACAAAAAATACTGTGGCAACGAAAATTATTAAAAAGAAAAATGAGACTTAAAAAACAAAAATATATGACATTAAAAAAAAGAATATACAAGCACAGAACATTTTAAGCATTTACCTTTTGATATTGCTGAAAGCTTTGGGATATAGCAGTGGAATAAGCTTCAGGAGACTGAATGTAGATAGTACTAATAAGGGCAAGGGTCCTGATAACATTTCTGTCACAACAGGGCCAAAAACATGTCAAATTAGGCTCTGAAGATTCAGACGAGCATGAAGTCATGGAGGTGAACTGACTGTTCTTTCCACGCATGTATCGTATCAGAAGCACAGCGACCAGGCCGCCAGCAGGAAAATTCAATATTTACTCTCCAACTTGCCAGCAGTGGACTCTTCATGTTTGTGTAGTTATGAAGCTTATGTGGCTGCATGGTAGGAACACAGTATTTGAGAAGTAGTAGTGAAAAATTGTGCAATCCAAAGATGGTTCTGAAAATTGTTACGTAATAAGTTCAGTTGCCATGAGATTGACTTTTAACTGAGATACTTGAGTTGTGAAATCGAGCTGCTGCAGTGGTGCTTCTGTAATTTCAATATTTTAACAAGTATAACTATACAAAGTATAAAAATGACAATGGGAAAAAAAAAACTCCCTTACGAGTCAGTCTGGCATTCAAATTTTACTAAGGTAAAAGTAAAGTATTCATAGTAAAATGTAAAACATATAAGTTAAAGTGTCTCATTTTTTAGGGATTTTGATGCTTTCAGAACAGGGAAGGAATGAAGGAAGGAAGAGATAGGTAGGTCAGTTTTTTCTCTACAGTTCTCTTGATAAAAATTCACTCGGTAAGTTTGCATGTATGTTAAAAATTTGGATTTTACTTAAATGAATCTTTTTGGCATGTGAATGACATAATTACATTGAAATCAGCATAAACTGATGTTAGTTTATTTGGAGCAACAGATTATGCAAATGCATCGACAATCCAGAATCTTGAAATAGATGCAAAATCTGTAATTGCTGCATGGCTCATGGTTTTATCGGTTCTCTCGTCCTCCCGCATGTTTCTTTGATAAGCCCTTTGCCTTGCTGATAAAGAAATCCACTCAGCCAGCTCTTTGCACATGCACAAACTATCTTATCGCTGTTAAAACAGTTGAGGTCACCCATGCTGTTCTCAAAGTCACGCTCACACTCACATTTTCTACACAAATAAATATCTTCTCCTGGAATTTACCAGATGAAACTCTAATCATCGATTGGATTTTTGTCAAACGAGTGTGTCATTGTGAAAAACGTCATTTCGCCCCAAGTTCAAAGTGACTTGTCACACTCAGGCTCGTTTGAAGGCAGTCTACACCACCGACCAAAATAACCACGGCACATGAGCTTTAAGTACACACACGGCACTTTTATAGCTCAGTCCACCTGTTGTGGGTAAAGAGCAGATTCCTTTCACTATCAATTATCTCACATTTGTCCATGAACACGCTGTGACTGAGTGTGACTCTCAGAATGAAAAGGAATGTCGTTAATTTTCTTGTATGTTGCATCATTTTCCTCTTCATCCGCTTCATGTAGTCTCTACAGAGGCTGTTTACATTGTGTAACTACAGAGTTTTTTCAAAGAAGCTACAATCCCATAACTCACTTAAATGAATGGATTACATACATGCATGTTTTCATGTACGGGATGAGAAAATTACTTGACCTTTTGTTGATGATAATAATGACAAAGCCACCAACAAAATAGCAATAACAACTCAACAATAACAAAGACGACAACTATGACGATGACAATCAACAATATTAATGATGACAGTAACTATCATTATTATTAAAGTTGATTGTCATAGTCATTGTTATTAATGAATAACAACATTAACAAATAAAAACACCAATAACAACACACTTTATTAAAATGGCATCTTTCTTACAAAGAATGTTCCTCCAAATATTTTACAATCGGCAGAAACCAGAAAAACTGAGACAAAAGTAACTAGAAAACATGGCTAACGAATCCATTTCCAAACACATTGTGTCGGTATAAAAAATGCATTATCATTGAGCAAAACCAAAAGGTTGTTTTTCTGACTTTGTGAAATACTCAGCATTGATCACAGCTTATGACTCACCTTGTTACTGCTTGAAGGTAGTACAACAGACATCAGCACAGGCTGTGACAGAGAGGGAAGAGTGGGTGGTCATAAAACAAATGAAAGATGAAATCCCAACAAGAAATGACTAAACCTGACTATAACTTTTATGTGTGTGGTGTGTGTGTGTGTGTGTGTGTGTGCGTGCGTGTGCTGTCTGTGCTCTGTCATGTTTTAGCCTTTAGTCTGTAATTACTGGCAAACAGACTAAAAAAAAAACAGGATTTCTAGATTGTTTCAGATCTTGTTTTGAGATGAAAGTCAGTCGTATTTCTTCCTATCTATCATTATCGTGTACCATGTGCACTTGATTCTCATGCTAAATTACTACTAGTGCTATATTACTAGGCCAGACTGTCAAGATAAATGATCTACATTTGTCTTAGTAAGACATTCCCTCCATCTTTCTGAGTAGAAACAAGTCAGAAAAGTGGATCTGATGGTTGACACATTAATATCTCAAACATCTGTTATGAAAAAGCAAGATGGTTTTGCTTATGTCAAGAGTCAGTCCAATCCTAAGCAATCTTGACAAGTCCTTTGTTTGTTATTATGACCTAAAAGTCGTCTTCTTCTTCTTCTTCTTCTTCTTCTTCTTCTTCTTCTTCTTTGTAAAACAAGTGAAGAAGAGTTGGTCAGTACAGTGAGATTATTTCAATCTCCACACATCAAAACTTGTTCCAGAAATTTTCCAAAAATGAGTGAAAGAAGCCAGAAAAAAGGAAGATCGCTGCACTAGAAACAAGGAAGTGACACTTGACTGTAGAATTCTTCCACACTTGACTGTCATGTGATCTATTTAATTGAGTGTGTCACTATAAAACAGCAAATGATGGCTCAGGGCATTGTTGTCATTTACAGGCTTGGCAGAAAGACATTAACTCCTAAACTGATCTGAATTAAAGGAAGTATAATTTTCAAGCACCTTTAACTGCAGCTAAAGAAAATGTAAGTTTTAAGGTCACATTGTGATGATTAAATTTTTATGCTAGTTTCAATAAATCTTATTTATTTTCATTAATCGCACTGACATATTTTTGACTTGATGTAAGAAAATGTTGCTAGTTTATTGATTTTTTTCTTGTTAGTAGGCAACTTTTTTGAAGAACGACCAACGTGTCTTTAACACTGGAGGTTTTTGCCTGAACAAGCCATGAAAATTCTTTTTAAAGAAAGACTTTTTACACAGTTCTACACTGCATTTTCTGCAAAACTTGTTAGAGAAAGTAAGGCTACAACCTCAGACTTTGCATTAGATGGCAGATGAAGAAAATGCAATGCTGTGAGGTTTACATCTGAGATCTTAGATTAAAATCAAATGATTTTGATGACATGCAGTCTGAATCACCTTGACCTGGTCTGATTCTTGGTTATGTGGGTTAGCTGTCTTCAAAGGGAGAATCTGCCACGTTATGTCGGAGGAATTCAACCCCAGAATGTTTTCTTCCAGCACGCAGGCTGCCACATGTACAGGAAGTGAAACCATGGCAATGGAACCTTGTGCAACGTGTGACGCGAGCAGCTTGCACTAGGTTCCTTACTGAATATCACCTCAGGAAACCTCAGCCAGCCTGCTGAGATTCTTTGTACAAAATGTCTCTTCCTCTGTCACAGTTATGATTATCGTTAATTTCCTCAGAATATATTGTGGTTGTGCCTTTGACCAAAAGATGATGATGTGATCAGACTTTAAGCTGGTGTGCATCACACACTCCAGAGAAATTCATTCTTTTTTGCCGTGAAGTGTGGATATGATTATATGATTTATTACTTTTTGGAGCTTTGTGTAAGGCCAAGCAGGAGACACGACACATGATTTATGAGCTGAAAAAACTAGTATTTTGAATAGGAAGAGGATATTTCTTTTTTAACCCTCCTATTATGTTGAAAAAAAAATGACATCCATTATTTTGCAGGTCAAACTGACCTACACAGTTTAAATACACTCAAAAATGTAAAGAATCAGCTCAAAACAGCAAAACTTTATTATGGCTAGTCAGAGAATTCATAAAGATAAGAAATACATTTTATTTCAAGCACTATATTTAACAACTATTTATTAAACAATTACTTTCTCACAAACTGACATTCCTCTCCACATAGTGAGCACAATGTAAGTGTGTGCTTTCTGCAGATGTATTTCTTGCACCGTGCACATGTGGTGCTGGTTTTACTGTCTTCTTGAGGATGGCAGACCTGGCATCTTTTCCACTTCTTCCCTTCACTTACACTGGCCTGACCCATTGCTGGTGGATTGGCTGCAAGCCTGGATACCCTAGCTTGAATGTTCTGGACAAGACAACAGCTGCTGCAGCTGCTGGGGATCGAGGTGGCTGGGTTCGCCTCTGGATCTTGGGAGTGATGAGGGTTTTTCCAAGCTCCTCCAGGAAACGTCGACGTCGATACAATTTGCCCTCATTCCATTGCTGGTTGATTTCAGTCCACAGGACATAGACGTTGTAAGCAGACACATCTAAAATGTTGCAGAAAATCACCAAAAGCCAGTAGGCAGTCATGTGCTGGCAGTTGTATGTCTCTGTGACCTTGTCCAGGTTGTTAACTCCTCCTTTGGTGGAGTTGTAGTCCAAAATGATTTGTGTCTTCATCTCCTGTCTTGCACTCAGAGATACATCTTTGTGCATTGTGCTCATAACAAGAACATTCTTGTTTTTCTTTGGGCAGTATGAAACGACAGTTGCATTTTCAGAGAAAGCAAATTTTGAGGAATGCATGTTTCTGCCTCACATTCTCACAAGCTCACTGAGAAGTTCAGGTTTATTTTTTATAATTGCCCCAACCATGGTCAGCTTTCTCTTCTGTAGCTCAACACCAAGGCGGTAGGATGTGAAGAAGTTGTCACATGTGATGTTATGACCTTGTAGCCCTTCACTCATATCCAGCACCACCTGCATCCCCTGATTCTTCTCAGATGCTCCTCCACGTGGCTTCCCAGTGTAAACTTGCATATTCCATGCTGGATTTGGCATCACAGGCTGCCCATATTTTGATGCCATATTTTGCAGGCTTGTTGGGCAGTACTGTTGGAAGGGACAGCGCCCTCTAAATGGAAGAAGTTCATCCACTGTAACATGAGAACCAGGGTTGTACAGGCAAGGTAGAACATCTACCCATTAATCCCATACATTTCTGACTGCAGCTAGTTTGTCTCTTTCACACTGACCAGGTCTGCTATCATGGTTATCAAAGTGAATCACCTGAGAAATTATGTGGAATTCTGCCAAAGACACTGTTGCCCGAAACATCAGCCTTCCATTCTCTTCATCCCATAGACTGGCTGTTGCTTCTCCATTTGACTTGTACACCCCAGTTAATATCAGCAATCCAATGTATGCATTCAAGTCAATCTGATCCAATGGCTTCCATTTCTCTTGAAGCACACGGCTCCCCTCCAGATTGGTCATGTCCAGTATAATTTTTTCAATTGCTTGTGGTATAAAAAGCTCAAAGCTGATTTTATGTCATGGACTCAAGTGGCAGCAAATCGTGTTGCCCCTGGAACCATTTTGATGACCTTGGAAGCTATCTGTCACTCTGTCTGTCACGACTTTGTTGTGGTGAAGGTGACCATTCTACATTACCATCTTTGTTTTTCCATGGCCCTGCTGCTCTTGAAGATGGTTGCTGTGTTCCATTGTTTCCATCTTATGAAGGGGAGGCTATGGCAGACGTCCTCAGAATCCTCTTCAGCGAAGGAAAATTCAAAATCTGGATCATCCACTTCATTGTTCTCTGTCTCTGAAATGTCCTCAGCCTCTGAAACCTGTTCTTCTATTTCATTATCACAATCAAAAAGCTGTGAGAGGATTTCTTCAGCTGTAAATCGTTTGGAGCTCATTTTTGGTCCTTGTCTGAGAAAGTCTGATACAGCTCTGAGAAGAAGCATGGGGAACCTCATTTTTACCCTTATATAATTACAAATATCAGCCAGAACCAGATAAAACAACAAGATATATAAAACACGTTTATTTTGGATCTGTGCAACTATCTTTGTGCATGAATGTCTCTGGGTCAAAATGACCTCATCATCTTTTTATACAAAATTGGTACAGACATTATGCAACACATCAGAGTGTCCAAATTGTTCATGTAAGGTCATGACCCCAGATGAGGAAAAGTCATTTAATTCCAGGGAGATAATCAGAGGTTGTGGTATTTTATGTAAAATTGACCCACGACATAATAGGAGGGTTACATGTAAGTGTCTATCTATTAAGCTTACACTGGTGGAAAAAGTACTCCTGTCCTACAAACAGGCATATCACAGTGGAAAGATACTCCACAAATGTAAGTCCTATGTTCAGAACTGTATTTGATTACAATATTAGCAAGTAAATATACTCATATCAAGAAAAAGTAGTCATTGTGAAGAACGATCCCTGTTATTGTTAAATTATTGATGTATTAAGATGGCCACAGGGGTTGATTGATAAGTCCTGAGCCTGATGCACAAGGAAGTGAGAAAGGGCTGAAAGTTTGTTTTTGGACATTAACTGCATTCATTTGAAATAATTAAGCAAGGCTATGTGAGTTGTACAACATAGACAACCATGTAGTGATTATGTACTTCCAAGCTGAAACCCATGACTATGGTTTTGAGCTAGTTCAGCACAGTATAGTTCAGTTCAGCTAATTCAGTACCCACCCTTCACCTGATTTACCTCCCCTTAGACTTCTTTCACCTCTTTCCAGACATTGAAAACATTTGATCTCAGAACCTGTTTGGCCTCATTTGATGATGCCATATCAGCTGTGGAGGACTTTTATGGACAGCCAAGAAACTAACATCTACAAAACTCAGGTAAAATCCATTCAGCATCATTGGCAGAGGCGTATCGAGCTGAAAGGGAATCGTGTGACTGATCTTTCCTTGTCAGGCTCAGAATTTATCAATCAACCCTCATAGGTACAGCACAGCTCTACAGAGTCAAGCCACTGCAACAGACCTGCAATAATTCATGCCTTTGTGATGCTTATAGTGTTAATATTTTTGTTGACACATTGTCAGAGAAGTGTTGATTCAACTTTATGGTTATTTGTTTTAGGCAATAAATCAGTCTTCGACACATCAAGAACACGTATCTCAGATCTATAAAGACATACAGTGGTGTCGTTTGGTTCACTGACACATCACACATGCAGTAACTCACTTGACTGAACTTCCTGTGTTTCCCTTGGTAACTGAGAATAACCTCTCTCTCTCCCTCTCTCTCTCTCCCTCTCTCTCTCTGAGCTTGAGAGTTATCCACCTTGACTGAGTGAGTACAAGAGTGTGCTGTGTATGATGGTACATGTGTGTCAGGAACATATACTTCTGTGTTTGAACAGAAAAGTGTCCAGCCTCCCCCGTTTCTTGTTTGCACTCACATTGAAACACTGATGCAACTGCGAAAAGCTCGGCTTGATCCTGACAATACGGAAATTCTTTGGACTGTCTTGTTCGTGTTGGTCGTCTTGTGGTTGCTGCTTGCCAGTGAAAAGAACAACAGCTTTAACAATGGCCCCTGCATTTTTACAAGCTGATGGAAGATGACGCAGTGGAAAATAGCAGTGCAGGCTCTGTAACACTGACGTCTGTGCTGTGTAAATATTTAATGCACAATGAATGATAAAATATATTTGGATATTTAACCTCATTGCAATCTATAAAAACAACAGTATACCGGTAATTATTCTGTAATTATTCTGAAAAACAAAACACCCATTAAAGGAAGAGGACATAGTCACCAAGTTTTGTTGGAATATGAACTGGTAACAAGTTGCTTTTAATCATAGCTTATTTTCATCATTTTCTGTTTATGACTCAACACTCAAAATTTTAAGGGAGCGGCATTCATACTCTCACCAATCAGGTGAAAATGTTTCATTGATTAGTTTTTGATATAGATATTTGTTATTTAATGTGTATTCATCTCTTAAGTTTTGGACCTGAGCCGGTGGTCTGATGGTTTTGTTCAAGTTTCTTTTATGAGTTTTCTTTTATTTCAAATCATTGTTGTTGTTGTTGTTGTTGTTTTTTTGTTTTGTTTTTTTGGGGTTTTTTTCCCCATTATGGTCAGGAGGATGCAATCATGAAGGCATGGATGTGAATGCCATAACTTTTACTGTCTGCTGGAAATGGACTTGGACTTTGGGACTTGAACCAACTGAAGTATGAGGAAGAAGCATTTTTTGTGTGTTCTTTTCCCTACCAGCCTAAAGTAATGTTAACTACAGTTTTTGTAGCATTAAGAGCCTAATTTAGAACTTTGTGTTGTTAGGTGACTTGATAGCTTTAATTGGTTTGGTTGGTTGTACCCTGCTAAGGCCGAAGTCGTCTTGGCCATGGCATATTTAGAGCTGGAACTTCACTCATTCAGTTGATTCTTATCTGTACTGCAATTAAGGCAAAAATGTAAGGCAAGTAAGCCATATACATGGCGAAATTAATAGAATTTCATTGTTTGCCGAATGTGAGGGAATGCATGTGGAGGTGGCTTACTCTAATTACAACACAATTAATCATTTAGATGCTTGAGCAATTGGGTTAGAATAGCATAATGTAGGTCTGTTACTCAGAGTAAGCCAATATTGATTTACCCTGATTTCAGTCTAATAATGTTGTTTACATGACATCCCTATTGCCTTAATGGGAGTGTAATCATAGTTTTTAACATGCATGACTTACTCTAATGCCAGACTCCATTGCGTTATTGATACTTAATAAAGGAACTGAGTATTTCTTCCACTGCTTGTTTGTATGGTTATAGTTGTGTGTAACTTAATGTTTGGTTGGCTGTGGAGTGGGAGAACCCCTGGGATTCTAGATCAAGTCCCAACAACAACTGGGGAAAACCAATGTTGCAGCTTCTGGCCTTTCAAAGGCCAGAATGTACAGTTGTAATAGAACTCTTATCTCTGTTTTTTTTTTTTTTTTNTTTGTTTGTTTTTTTTTTTTGTGAAGCTCAGGTTTGTGTGCAAAGTCTTGTGTCACACACAAAAATAATTTGAAAATATATTTTGATAGTGGGAAATTGACCAAATCTGCAAAAATGCAAAATGCAAACTGTAATACAGTATATTTAGCAGGTATGGCTGTATACCCTCAGTGAAAATGACAAAATAGCTGTATTTGTGTTGGGAAAATGTGGCACATATTGCTAATGAAAACAAATGCCAAACCCAAACACAGGTGGACAAAAATCCATTAAAAACACTCAAAAGTCTTAATGATCCTTAAATCTATAGACACACCCCTATACTTAGGGTTTCTTTAATGGCTCAGAGTTTCTTTAATCTGCAAGATTAGGGCACACATTGCTTAAATCAAGGTAAAATACAAACAAACAACCAAAAAAAAAAAAAAACATTTAGTTATGGAAGAGCAGACTGGGGAACAATAGCTGTATGTAAGGCTTCTTTTTGCTCCGTTTAGAATCTAATCTAATTGTCATGCAAATATTACAACTAATGAAAAGATTAAGGGACTTTTTAGGTATAAAATTAAAGGTTTTTGTTCCCTTTTGATGTAAAGCAAAACTTCAAAAATTACCTTGGATTTCACATGCTTGCTTTCCACTGAATGCTGTTCCTCTATGTCCACAGCTAGAGATGGACAGATGTTGTTTGTTGGCCTTGACCAGTCCAATGACTCACTGTTTCCCAACTGAATCATTCATTAAGTACCCTAAATACCAGATTAGATCTCCCTCTGCTTCCCAGCACTGTGATTAGCCAATCATTAGCATTTTAACAAACCAGGTCGGAGGGGGTCGTTGGAATGATTTCCAAACTCTCAGGGTCAGATGACAGAGCTTTCTTTGGCCTCCAGGCTGCAGGGAGGGTGACCCTGGCTCACCCTCACCCAGCAGCTCCATTACCACCTCTCACATGAGAAAACAGTCACATGAATCACATGTGTGTTTTTTCGTGGCCTTGAATGTTGCCTCTTGTTTGGCTCACTGTTCCGTTGATTTCAGTTTGAATAGCTGGTACATTTGTGCATGCTGTAACAATATTACATGCTTGCCATAAGCCTAAAATAACATAGAAATTAGCCTAAAACATTTTTAAAAAAATACAAAATGAAGCATTATTTACTACTAATTGCTAAATATATAATTATTTTTAAATACATTTTGAAGACATTGCTAAAATATCATCACGAGTCTGTGTAGTTTGAAAACTCATTGGAGAAAATGTATTTACAGTGAGGTGACAGCTGCCAGTGCAGGTTTAACAATCCTCTTTATAATACTGCTGAGTGTAGTAACTAGAGACCTGCAGGAGTGTTCATCCAAATCCGTGCATAGGTGACGACAGTGTCATATTAGCAGGGCAAATCTGGCTCTAATTTAAGCATGAACTTTGACATCCAGTCCAGGTTGGCACCATGCTGCTTACAGGAAGACACATTAAACTAATTTTTTTTAATCAAACCTAAACCTACAATAATCAGTTAAAACTTACATTATATGTCATTCCAAACACTTGCAAAGCTGGAACAATGACTTTTTTACAGCTATTGAACCAAGCTTTCATTATAATTCTAATCAATCTCTACAACACGTAATATCTCATGCCAATTTTGACAGTAGTATTGTTAGTAGGGCTAAATGCTAACTAGCTACTAGCTGATTTGGCCAACCCTGATGAACTTCCAGAATATGCACATCAGCAGGGTCATTATTGAGACTTGCTACTTCCCCCACCACCACCCCACTCCACCCCTGCTATAAGAGTATTGACACACCTCTGTTTAATTGCCCTTTGTGCTCCTGACCTCATCTGGGGCATCCTGATCAGACATGCTGGATTTTTGTGTCTTGAATCAGCGAATGAACGAATAACTGCAATTGTCAAAATGCCCGATAATAGAAAATCCACATCTATATGAAAATGCACAGTGACAGCCAGGTAATCATGCTGACTGGCTGATGACAGCCTTCATTTTTGGATAATACCTAAATCTTTTCTGTAAATATTATGGCTTTGTAAAAGGTTATGTAAAATTTACAGTGAGTCACATGACCCATGACCAGACTTCATGCCATTTAAATGTATCAGTTTGCAGTTGTGCCACCTATAGGCCAAATGCAGTTTGCAGGATTGTTCAGAGTTGATGTGTATGTCATATAAAATTGGATGTTTAAGTGTGTTAAAGTTCTGAAAAATGCTCCAAAACTATTATGCGCATATTTGGTGCTGATTTGTCAGAATCACGTTCTTTTGTTCAATTAGCTGATTCTTGAGTATTGCAATTCTGCCTATTTTCCATCTCTTCCTGCTCTACCCACACCTGATCAGCTACCAGTTTAGATGAAGAGTTGGTCACTCTCAGATCATGATTAAACACACCAGATTTAGCTAATCTGGTGTTGAAAGAGCAGGAAGAGATGAAAAATATGCAGTGCTGTGTAAGACCTGGATTGAGAACCACTTTCATTTTTTTTTTTTTTTAGATATCTGGCTAACTAACAGACAAACAACTCCTTGGTATAGGTAAGAATGTGCGCAGTAGAAACCAAATGTTTGTTTCATCCATGAATTAACCAGAATCTAAGACCTGAAATTGAAAGACACGATACAGCAGATACGGGTGGTTTTGCAGTTTCAGATGAACAGCTGTAAGGCTGAATTTGCTTTTTGCTGTGGTTTGCAAGTATGAAACAGGAAATTGTAAACTTCTCACCTCAGGCTTCGGGTGAAGCAGAGGGAGGCTACATCAAATACTGCTGTGGTTTCCTTCAGCCTACTTCAACAACACAAAATGGGGATCAAATTACAATAACAGCTGAGCTAGTCATTTCTGTTTTCTCTCTTTGAGTTCCTCAAGATGATTTCTGCTGCGGTACGCTCAAATCTGGGCTGCAGTGGACACAAATACCATAATCAATGAACAAGAGACAATGTTAATGCAGGCCCTGGAGGGTTCAGATCAGTTACATTGGTGGTGATTGTAAAAACCTGATCTAATCAGCTCACACACTGACAGAGACTCCCAGGGCTTTTGTTCAGCTGGTGGGTCACACCATTCACAGCCCCAGAAACTTTAAATGGGGCCTGGTGTGGTAACAATAATTGCCTGAGGAGAAAGGTGTCCCCCCCANCCCCCCAATCAGTCTATTCTCTTCCCCACCATGCCAAAACACAACAATACTTACACTGACCTACTTCTACCAGGAAGTAAAGATGAAACTGTCTCAGGTTTGATTCCCAGGAAACTCCCAGTCACATTAGAAGAAGTTATGTAATACAAGCAGGATGCACAGCTGCTTCTCGGAAATGTGTGGTTGTATTGGCACAGGACAGATCAGGAAAATCAACCATGTCTGCACATGCCCGGGGTATTTCATAAAGAATATTGATTGCTTATGTTTCATAAGTTTATGCAATGATCTCTTTATCTGTCAGACATTTGACCCTTAACAGCAATCATCAACATTCAACTGTCTGATAAACCGTATTCGCATTTAAAACTCCTGATGTCTCTACAGGGGGAACCAAAGGAATGATTAATTGGTGACATGAGCTTGACAGAAGATATTAGATGTGTTAGAAGATAGCGATGAAGCTGTAGAGGAGAAAGACTGTAGGAGCTTTTTGCAAAGCAGTAAGGCAAATGCTCCATTTTTGTATTCAAATTTCTGCTTATATCACAGTATTATAGAATTTTGTCTTACTGGTTACAAAACCTGTTTCATTTCAAACACACTCTGCTGAAGTCTCCAAGCAAAGCACACCCTACTCTAAATGCTAACCATTATTAAAGGTGATTTAATCTTAGGAGTGATTTTTGCCTGTTTGAGCCCAATAAATACAATGAGCATATATGTTACGACTGCCAAACTTTTCCAAAACATATTGCTTGAGTGGTAAATATTAGAATTGTTTTTCCTACCTTCCAAACTGCCACTAGTCAGTTTATTCCAGTGCACTATTAAAATCAACTTGTAGAGACTTGAAACGTGCTTAAGATAAGCAATCCATCACAGTGAACAAAATGTCTATTAAATTTTTTTTGTCGAAGTTACTTAATTTGACCAATCCAACACAGAGCTACATGGAAGAAAATGTATGTCTCCACCAAGGAATATAGTCCTTGGAGAAGGCAGCTTTTACTGAGAAATTAAGTCACCTTCTCTCCTAAATTGTGTGTGTTAACAGGACAGACATTTAATTTTAAGGTGGATGTATCACCTGAACATTTGAGTTTGCAAGATTAGGGGATTTGACAAAATAACATAAAAACTAAAATATGGCTTGCTGTTTTGGAAAATGGTTGGCAGAAACTTAACATGTATGCAGGTATTATTTTTGGGGTGCAAACACGCAAAATCACCAGTAAGGTCCTTTAATTATCTGCTTAAATTGCTTTGGGGTAAAGTCATTCATTCCTAAGGCCTTCATATGCAAATACAGTGGAGATGATGCCACAAGACATTGCAAAGCTGACCATCTTGTTGCTCTCAAATGTTATGCTTTTGTCAGAAGGGTCTATTTCACTGGTCTCCAGAGTGTCTATACACTTTGATTACAAATTTAATGATCTTTTTTAAAAATACTATATAACTTTCTCAGTTAAAGACAGTGAAGATAAGCAAAGCACTATCCATATTAAAATGTAGATTGCAGCAGCTTAACATAGCCTTGGAAAATGTAACTGCTGTGAGATACAGTGTAGAACCAGTGATATGGTCATTCAATTTTTCTGGGTCAAATTTAACCACTTTTCTAGAATTTCAGACATTGAGATATTTAGAGCCTCAAGTTCAAAAACAAAAACAGACATTTAAAGGATCAAGTATTTTTAGGAAACATGCATTAATGTCCTATTGCCTGCTTAAGATAATACCTTTTATATAAACAGCATGTAATGACTCAAACAAGAAGCCAAGATGCAATGCAAAAAAATTTTTTAATGCAGTAATTAGACTACAAGGAGAGCAGTAAACAAATTAGAAGAATGCCTTTATACATGCGAACACTTAAACATACAGAGACTCCGAAGCAGAATACACAAATAAATAAAATATATTTAAATGATCGATCCCAATCCACCATAGCAATTTACAGAAATACTGGATTCCACCCACATTTCATTATGAACTGTGAAAGGTTTGTGAGTAATCTTACAACTGTGTGCCAAATGAGCTTCCATAAACTCCATCTCCCACAAGTCAATGCAGCATTGCTAGTGGTACAGACCTGCTGTAATAAAAGGAGCTTATGTGCTTAATTTTAGCCTAAATACGAGCGGATTCAGTGGTGTTAATGTGTTGCTGTGAAGAACTGTCTGCTCATCTAGTTACGCAAATAGATATATATATATTATAACTTATTGGGCAAAGGGAGAGGGGTTGAATTTAGACACTGATAAGCTGGGGGAATAGTTCATTGGCAAACATGTCGTCCCAGGAGCTCTCTGAGCACAGGGGAGAGGACATGTCGCTGAAGGGGGAAGGGGACCTTTCATATCCGGAGTCACTGTAGGCATCCGCAAGGCAGGCCTCCTTATCCAGGCCACTGAGCACAGGGGAAGAGGCTGCAGAAAAGAACTCATCCACCTGGCTGTGGTCGTCACAGCTCTGGATGACCACGTCCTCTGGCTCGTCTTTGATGCAGACCGTCTCCGCTTCAACCTCCACCTCCGCCACGTGGAAGATGGCCTCGTCGATCTTCTCCTCCGCACCGCTCTCCGTGTCGCTGCACTGCTCGTCATGCACCTCCTCCACGGGCTTGGTGTAGATGTGGTCAAAGTGGATCAGTTCATTAAGGGCTTCCAACTTAACTGATGGGGCCCCCAGAGGTGCAGGTGTGGCGGCAGGTAGTGAGTTCCACCCGTCGACCAGCAGCACCTGCGGTTCCTGGCACTCCTGCTCACAAGACTTGAGGAACAGCTCCGGGTCAAGGAAGTCCAGAATGCCCAAGAGCAAATCAGACTAGAGGAGGGAGGAGAAATAGAGAAAATGAGATTATCCCAGTAACCTGTGACTTGACTGTTCACCCTTTTAATGAGGACTTAAATCTCTCGGGGACGCTCGTATTGTGAGACAAATCACCAGCAGAGACTTACCTCATTGTCTGTAGTGTCAGGACCATCTGTATCCATTGGGAAATCTTCAGATTTAGGAGTTGCTGGGCCTGCACCTGCTGCGGAGGCACACGTAGCCTGAGTGCTGCGGACTCAGAAGACCCGATCCCCAAACCTGCATCATTCCCAGTGGACAACAATACCTGAACCTGCGATAGAAGCAAAAAAAAAAAGTAGGATGAAGGTTACACCACTGTAATCCTCCCCGCTTCCCTTCTGCACCCAGTTTTACAATCTCTTTACCTTTTCTTTTGAGTCAAGGGTGTCCAACCCAAGTCTCTGTCTCAGTTCCTCATTCTCTGTCAGCAGGCCACCGGTCTTTTCACGAAGAAGCCTGTTTTCAATATGGAGTTTCTGGTTCTGAAGAAGGAAAGAGGAACAACTTATAACTGTTTGTGAACTGATGCATCAGCAAACGTGAGAGACATTCTGCATTCCCGTGAGTAAAATGAAAGTTGGCAGCTCTTATGTTCAGACCACATTGAGTGGAAGAACATGTCGCTTAGTCTTTTGCATGAAAAGTTTAATTCTCAGTAGACAGATTTTGACTTCAGTTAGACCAGTGAGACAATTAGTTAAGACAATTAGAGCTGATTAACACCATTTTAGTTGAGCTGAACTCTTTGCTTTGAGCTGCACTCAGTGATCAACCATGTGGAGATTTATGATGTGACCAAAAAAATTATCAAGTTTGGTTACATTTACCTCGATGTATTCTGAGGTAAATGTTACAGCAACTTTAATATATCAAAGTATTCTAGATATTTTCCTTTTTTACATTTACAGTGTGACCAGTTTAATATGGACTCCTGGACTGCACTTTGGGTTGATGAGTTAGTTGAATTTAATTGGTTAGCTGACATTGCTATTGTCAATTTAATTATTTGAGATTTGGGGATTCCTGATGAACCATGTGGTTTAAGATGCACACCACTTCAACACAAAATTTGCTTTTAAACCTGATCAGGGACCTTTTGTTGTTTGTCATCTTCTATCTATCTCTTCATATTTAAGTACTCAACAGAGGGGAGAAAAAAAAAGAAAGAAAACAAAAAATAAAAAACACCCAAACAAATAGGATTCAGACCATTTATTAAAAAAATATATATTTTTTTTTAACTATAACATGAAGGAATTCAGTTCATAACAGATTCATCAGGTTGGCATTTCAATAAATTCAGATCATCCAGTAAACAGATGAAATAATGGTGACATGGGGACAGAGGAAAAGTGCAACTGGGGTAACTTAGGCCCCCTATACATAGGATCCAGCATTCCTATGTACACCCCTGTCTTAAAGTAAAAGAACTTTACCTCCAGCTCCAATTCCAGGACTTGCTGTTCCAGCTCCCCCATTTTAGCCTTTTTCCTGTCTCTGGCTGTCTGAGCTGCCACTCTGTTTTTCAGTTTCCTGGAGGAAGAGGAGAAAGAAAATTCAAAAACAGGAATCTGACGCAGTTCTCCCGTGATGCTAACGCAGCCCGTGACAGGAGTGGGTTCATGGCACCGTGTAATCACCAGCCATGTTCCTGCCACGCAGGCAGAGCAGGATAGCAGGATATCAGCTGTGTTCCAGCTCAGCCGGGCGCGTCCACATTTCTCAAATCAGTAAGATAGGTTGCTCACTAGTCCAAAGTCCAAGAAGTGATACTAATAAAGATATTTAAATGACTTTACTCCCGCACAGGGAAATTTCTGAACATTTAGATAAGCCATTTAGGAAAAGGGGCTAACATTAGACGATGCAACATTTGTGCTTCTTCCTGCTGTGACTTAAACGTCAAGTCAGCTTTCTGTTGTTCCACCGCTGGATCAATACCTTTGGGCGTATCCTTATCGCAATTCTCGGGACAATGGCAGCCTTAACACTTACAAATAAGTTATTTAATCATAGCTATGGTAGCAAATACGCTGAAACTAACCTGCGCAGTGCTTTCTCCTCTGGACTCAAATGTGTGAGTCTCTGTCGTTTCCGTACAGGCGTCCCCGCAGAGGCGTTGGAGTCTGAATCCGACGACGTCTGGTTGGCCGTGGCCGGCAAAACGACAGAGATGGGCCGGCTGAAGCCTGCCTGTGAGTCGCTAGAGGAGGCGGTCTGTTTCCCGGATATCAGGAGCACTTTGTGGGCTCCTCCGGTCCCTGCTGTTACCACCACCATGCTGAAATATCCCACTTGGACTGTCTGAAATCAAAAATAACTGGTATCCTTGTCTACTGGTTTAAAACCCGTCCGGTTTTTCCACTTTCCTGTTCCCCCACAATCCTCATCTGTTCAGCAGAGGGATGCGCCTGCGATCTTTTTCTACTGTCGTGGTGACACGTGATTGGCTCCCAGCGGCTGTGACACAAACACAAGCCCGGCCTGTGATTGGACACTGTGCTGATGAATTTGCGTATGAAGATTTAGCCTGCTTGTAAAAATAACCTTTAGTTCCTAGTGTAATTTCCCATCAGGACCTGTTGGTATGTATATGTCAAAGCAAGAATGACTTGTTTACCCCTCTATTCTATTCTATTCTATTCTATTCTATTCTATTCTATTCTGCATGTTTTGATAGTTTGATAGAACAGTTTCAAGGTATTGCATCATTATTGCATCATTTCTCCCTCACAGCCTTACTCTCAGTTTACATCAGTACAGTATTTGTCTGGTTAACTTTCGCTGTAGTGATAGCTGAGCTGTGGAACTGATTGGGGTTTTCCTGAACATTAGTTGCATCGACTCCATGTGCATCCCATCACACTTAAATCCACTAATAGCTATTTTATGTTTATTTTAAAGGCCAAAGGTTACAGTGGGGGTAGATTTGATATGAGCTAAAAGTCACTGTAGAAATAGTCTTCCCATGTGTATCATGATGTTCTAGTTTGGTCTTGAAGTGTTGTATTGGGTTGCCTACTTTTTACTGTGTACAGCATCCTCATTCTCTTCTTTCAAGGAGTCTAGGCAAACAAATACAGCAAGCTTAACTTCTCTGGCAGCATTCCTGAAATTGGTTCCTGTACTGGAAAAGGCCTTTAAGTGTTTTTTTTTTGTTTTGTTTTGTTTTGTTTTGTTTTGTTTTGTTTTGTTTTGTTTTGTTTTTATATACCTTTACAGAAAAGAGATGGAGAATGTTAGACAGATTGAGGAAGTGCATGAAAAGGCCAAGTAGGATTGTGTTTTCTTTCATTAATTTGGAATTTGGTTGACATCTCCAGCTAAAGAAAAAGAGACTGTTTTGGTTTAGATCTGGGATTGTACTTATATTATCTTTTTTAAAGTACTGGGCATAATTAATAACACAATTCAGTTTTGATTTATTACTTTACTGTACAGTCATTACATTTTTAACACAGAAAAATTACTTTACTGAAAAAAAATTCTTCCATTCCTGTTTTCATTCTTCACTGGTTCTCAAACAGTGGTGTGTGTGTACTTGAGGTGCTCCCTGTTGGTACAACAGATGACTGTGAAACAACTGATATCACCAGAATTTATGTTATTGTGGCAAATTTTTCACAAATAAAATGGATTTCATTTTTTCTTAAGTTTCATTATTATTATGAGCCATATAACACAAAGAAAGCAGTTTTTACAATGCATCATAAACAACTTTTTAGTTTGACTACAATTTTATTCCAAAATACATGGGATTTGACTACTTCTTCCACCCCTGAGCATTAAAACTGCTCATCAGTGTGTCACACCATTAGTCATCCATCATTTATTGTTTAAGAGGATTCCTACTAAAGTCAAACACTTAGGAACTGTGACAGAAAAACACATAAAGCAAGTTTACAACTCGGTTCTCTTCCTGAAACTCCTGTTTGTCCTCAGACAGGAATTTACATTTTTTGCAGTATGTGGTGCTGTTGTAGTTTATCTCTGTACGTTTGCCCTGTAATCTGTCACCTCAGCAGGAGCAGCAAGAGCAAACACTGGCCTGTTTGCATAGCTTTACCAGCAGATCATCTGAGAAAGTGAGAGCAGGAGGTGTGTGTGTGTGTGTGTGTGTGTGTGTGCATGCATGTGCGTGTGGTATTAAAGAGAACAGGAACTAAATAAAGGATGTTCTTTATTTCCAAGCAAGAATAACAGTGCTTGTAGCTACAAGCGTGAATTTTGAATCATTCGTTTCTCTTTATTAATTTAGATCAGTACTTTGAAACTTTTTGAACCAAATACCACCGCTGACTAAACTAAAACATCTAAGTAACATCTTACCAACAAGCCACAATCTCTAAGAAAAATCACAGATCTGCTGTGCTGTATTGTATTGGAGTACAGTGTGAAAAGTTACTCAAACCCACATAGAAGTTAATGTGAACCAGATAACACAATTTCAATGGATTTCAATTGTTTTGATTCTCTGCAGAAATTTCCAGAGTCATCTGGCATTCCACCAAGAGAACTTTAAGTTCCACTGGTGGTACTGTACATGTAACACAGTTTTAGAACACAAAAAATAAAGATAATTCATTTACAATTATATGATATGAATCGACACATTTGAGAAGCTGGACACAGCAAATATTTGGGATTTTCTGTCAGTTGACCAATCAAGCAATCATTTCAGCAGACAATACTGTACAATACAGTATATACATGGATAAAAGAAAGAGTAAAATGTATTATGACGTACAATATGGTTGAAACAAAGTCCACTTTTGTCAAGTAAGCATTGCACAACAGTGAGTGTGTTTACATGCACGCTATACTTCAATTATTTGCCTAGTGGTGCGATTAAGGCAATAATGCGAGTAAGATGTATATATAGAAACATAGATGAAATTAACAGGATTTTGTTGTTGGCTAAATATACATGACCCATTGCATGATTGGAGTATGTCGAGGGTCCACCAGGTGAGGAAATGCATGTGGTGGCTTACTCCGATTATGTTTACATGCTCGAATAAATCGATTTACAATCGCATAATCTAGGTCTGTTACTCTGAGTAAACTTACTCCAGTTTACACCAATTTCAGTCTAATTAAAGTGTATATGTGATGTTTGAGCAATGCATTTATTTAATTCAAATCAAAGTTTTAATTGCATTTAAATCACTGCTAGATATGAGGAGAAGTTGATTGAGCATGGAGGAATTTGCCATAATGTGTACATAGTGCTGTTGTTTCTTTCACCTTCATAGCATAAGTATAAAATGCAGATCTTCTCAACTGACGCCATCTTTGTTTATACTGTTCAGTAAAATCAGGAGTAGTTTTTAATGCGTTTCATGACATAAGCGACAATTTATGTTTGAGACCCCACCTTGTCCCCTAGTGGATAAATTATCTAATCTTGCAGACTGACATAAAATATACAAGCGAGTATAGAAAGGAACATTCCGGCAATAGTACATGTTGTAGTGCAAAACATTGAATTTTAAGGTAGATATATCACCTGAACATTTGATTTTGAAAGATTAGAGGATTTGGGAAAAAAAATAACAGGAAAACTAAAATACAGTTTATGTTTTGGAACTTGGCTGTCATGTATGTGGGTTGTACATGTTGGGCTCAAACATGTACGATCGCCAGTATGGTCCTTTAAGCAACATCAAGTTAACATCAAGTATAAACCTGGCCTTACAGAGCCACACAGATTTAATCAAACACGCATAAATGATTGAACTCATTGTTGATTTCATAGCCAACATTTACTTGTTACAAGCCTGAAAATTTAAAAAAAGGGAAATACAGTATGAGTGTGCTTTTACACTTCCTAGTGAGCATTTATAGTTTCATGAGGTCACACAGATGCTTCAAAGAGAGAAAACAGCAATCACGTTAGTTGATGTATCACCATCCTTCTGCTATTAGATGAGAGGAAGCTGAGTTTTTTTTTCTTTTTTTTTTTTTTTTTTTNTTTTTTTTTTTTTTTTTTTGACTTGGAAATTTGGTGGAGATTACCTATCATGGGTGAGACATGCCTCCTATGTTTGTGTAGCCCTGAAGTTAAATTAAACACACAGTGGAGTGAAGGTGTAACAAAACGAGAGAGAGACCTCAAATCCCTCCGTCAAACAGCTAAAGGGAGTTTACCTATTGTATATCAAGCCGCAGTCTTCTTACATTCTGCCACGTATACATAGCCAGCAGGATTGCAAATTTGAGTATCCGTTATGAGTGCACGCTGGAGGCTGAAACTGAGAGAAAACTGACAGGGTGACTGTTACAGTCAAATAATAACTCTAGTTCTGTAAATACTGTACATTCACAATGCAAATTGTGTGTTCAGTATGCAGTTTTTTTTTTATAGCATTTCATGCTAAATTTCTTCAGTGGCTGGAATGGGGCCTTATATTAACTAGTAGTAAACACATGCTAATACTCTTTAGGTGCTAATTCACAATCCCCTTAATACTCGCTGTGCTTACATGGGTGTGACCCTATAAGATAAGGATAAACGCTAATTGTACTAAGGGAAGAAGAACAAGAACAAAGTGAGAGAAAGAGTCTCAGCACCCTTTACTGCTACTGCTGCCTACAGGGTTGAAAAAACACAGTGTGTTTTGAGCTACTACTTGAACTGGCCATCCAGTAACAGTGAAGGACTTTTTTTTTTCTTTTTTTTTTTTTTTTTTTTTTTTGGCTTGAAGAGAACCTTGGTGCTTTTTGAAAGATACACACATACTAACGTACACACCAAAAACAAAAAGGCTACCATCACATATAAAGACCACCACCTTATCCACCAGTCTATTCGATCCTATATATATAAAATAAAGTAATAAATATATATAACTAACATGTTATTCATGCTTGTCAATCTATTAAGTATCAGGGAGGCCTTTAAATAAGCTTTTATACTTTTAATACATTTGCAGAGGTGAATGCACAAGATAAAAGCTTTTGTTAAACCAACTGTAACCTACTTCCCCTATATCTCTTTCAGAAATAATGAATAATTATAAGCCCAACTAGTTTTGGGGAGGAGATTTAACAACTTTTAGCACTTGTCCAACAAAAGATCTACACATGAGAGATGCCTGCATTTTGAGTAGGCACCCGGGTTTGAAAAAAATCAATTTATTGCCTGTTTTATTATCTGCCTTTTTTTCTTTGTTTAAAAGTTGAGTCGAATTATTTGAACCTATTGGCGTACTGTCCTTATTAAAAGCTAATTTTTTGAACTTGAGATTAAATGGCTTGTTACGATGAACATTTTTTTGCAGCATAGCTTCAGTTCGATAAATCCACTTTAGAGGCACTGAGAGAGCCTGTGTGTACAGCTAAACCTGTATGGGCCACCCTGGCTGCTTGACTCAGCTCAACCAGTACTTAAACACACACACACACACACACATGATTAAAAATACAAGCTGGGGATCCTCCCTGTAGCTGGAGGTTTGGAGTCTGTGATTAATGTGGGTGGATCATAAACGCAGTTCAAAACTGGCTGATCGTGAAAGCATGGAAAACAACTGAGGGCGTCCACAGTGCGACACACTCATTTGTTCCAGATGGTGACATGGCTGTGATGTAAATTTTAATTCATCCAGATGAAAACTGCAAGATGAGAAATTCTTCACTTAATTAGAGGATTTAGATGTGTCTTTTGTCTACTTTTCTGTTTGTATTGGATTTAATGACCAGGCCCTATGGGAAAAAAAAAAAAAAAAAAAAAAAAAAAACCTTTCATGCGACAAACCTTGTGTTGATGCAAAAAGAGATACATTAATGTGATAATCTGCATCTTTAATCACTTTGTCTTTGTTACAACATAGTTCAGATGAAATACTTACATATGGTAAAAAAAGTTCTAGTCATATTTTTTTTATTTCTTCTGGGTTTCAAACAGTGCTAACAGTGTTCTTCCTTTCATAACCTACATATACTTATTTAAATATTTTTATGTGGCTTATGTAACTTTCTTGTAGTTCAGCCAGTAAGACTCCAGTACTACACAGGCAGTAAAAATAATACATTCCATGTGTCTTGGGTAAGTTGCATAACTTGATTTAAAAAAAATAAATAAAACTAGCACAAACAGACTTCTGTGAGTGTGGCATTTATGTTTCCAAACAAGTCTGTAATAATGGCACAGATATCAGTATGATATGGTTTAATAATTCATATCAGCACTGAAAAGCTGGTGTTTAATATTAATAAAAGACCAATAAAGGCCAGTTGATAAAATCTACAGAAAATATTTTATGACATTTATAGATTTATCACAATTTGGTGCCCATATCAACAGTTAAGCCTGTTCTCCACACTCTTAAGTATTACATTAATACTCCTAATTAGTGTATGACTTAATTGAAATGACAACTATTTAGCTTTTATGAGCAGTATATAACAATTCATAAATGCTTTGTAACATATTTTATAAGTACTTATGAGGATGCTTTACATGTGTATTCATGCCCCTCATATGAAGCATCCATAACTGCTGAGTAAACAGTTAATGATGACACATTATTTTTTACTCATTTAAATAAAATAATAATACAAATAAAGTAATCAGAATCAGATTTATTGCCAAGTAGGTTTTCAGTACGAAGAATTTACTCTGGTGCTTGGTGCTCAACAAGAAAATATATACAAGATATACTGTATACAAATATACAAGGAAAAATACAAAGGATGTGCATTAATATAGCACATAGAATCTGATGTTTGTAGAACTTACGTTGTAAGTGAATGTATGTAAATGTAATGCATGATGTTGGGGGGGGGGNTAAGAAACACTGTCAGAGGGGGTCTCTGGCCTTATTAATGAGGCCAACCTGCAGTCGGGAAAAAACTGTTTTCGTGACATCAGGTTTTGGTCCTGATGGACCACAGCCTCCTGCCATAGCGGAGTGTCTCAACAAGATTGTATCCAGGGTGGGAGGGGTCAGCCACAATCTTTCCTGCTCGTCTCCAGGTCCTGGTGGTGTACAGGTCCTGGAGGGATGGCAGATTGCAGTCAATCACTCTCTCAGCAGAGCGAATGATACGCTGCAGTCTGCCCTTGTCCTTGGCGGTGGCAGCAGCATGCCAGATGGTGATGGAGGAGGTGAGGATGGATCAATGATGACGGTGTAGAAGACTACCATCATAGTCATTGGCAGGTTGAACTTCTTCAACTGCTGCAGGAAGTACATCCTCTGTTGGGCTTTCTTGATGAGGGAGCTGATGNTTGAACTTCTTCAACTGCTGCAGGAAGTACATCCTCTGTTGGGCTTTCTTGATGAGGGAGCTGATGGTCAGCTCCCACTTGAGGTCCTGTGATGATGGTGCCCAAGAAGTGGAAGTGCTCCACTGTGTCAACTGGGAAGTCACACAGGGTGATGGGGGTGGATGGGACTGAGTTCTTCCTGAAGTCCACTGTCATCTCCAATGTGTTTAGAGTGTTGAGCTCCAAGTTTTGTCTGCACCAGGTCACCAGATGATCAGTCTCCCATCTGTAGGTGGACTCATCCCCGCCAGAGATGAGTCCTATGAGGGTGGTGTTGTCTGTGAACTTCAGGAGCTTGATGGACTGATGACTGGAGGTGTAGCTGTTGGTGTACAGTGGTACACTGTGGACCAGGTTCTGGATCAGCAGAGGAGAAAGGATGCAGTCTTGTGGGAATCCGGTGCTGATAGTCCAGGAGTCAGAGACATGTTTCCCCAGCCTCATGTGCTGCCTCCTGTTAGACAGGAAGTCAGTGATCCACCTACAGGTGGAGTCAGGCAGACTCAGAGGGGAGAACTTGTCCTGCAGCAGAGTCAGGATGATAGATTGAATGCAGAGCTGATGTCCACAAACAGGATCCTGGCATAGGTTCCTGGGGAGTCCTGGTCTGAAGGATGAAGTGGAGAGTCATGTTGACAGCATCGTCTACAGACCTGTTGGCTCTGTAGGCGAACTGCAGGGGGTCCAGGAGTGGGTCGATGATGACTTTGAGGTGGGACAGCACAAGGCGCTGGAATGACTTCATTACCACTGAGGTCAGGGCAATGGGTCTGTAGTCATTATGTCCTGTGGTCCTTGTTTTTTGGGGGGATGGGGATGATGTAACATACAGTTTGTCTGATATTACCTGGAATGCACAATAATATTATTTTAAAATATATTTTGAAAAAATGAGCCGAGAATATTTTTGAAAATAAATTCTTCAATGATATTACACATATCAATGCTAAAATAAAGTGTTGTATGATGTAATTGAGAACAAAACAGTGTGTGTTTGCAGCCCATCTTTGACCTTCTTTATAACATGCATCAACATATGTCATCATCCTCTGGCTGCTTGTTTTGTAGGATCAGTCTGGTCTCTGCAGTGAAGTCTTGGCATGCAGCAGCAGGAGGGTAAACACTGACCGTGTGTGTGTGTGCACACCGGGGCGGGTACCGACGTAAACGTTATAACGTCATAGGGTGAAGCTGGACTGGACAATAAACGTGAATGGAGTCACACCCTGAGACAGCAGCCAGCTGCAGGAGGCGGAGGGTCCCTGTGTTTGCTGACATCCTCCCGTCACACATTTATACCCACTGAGGTGTTTGCTTGGCCTGCAGCTTTCTCACACCTGTCACCTCCATCTCCTGATCTGCCTTTGGGCTTTTATCTCCTTTAGTGCTTTTTCTGAAACTTCTGCCTCAAAATTTACCATTTGGAAAGTTGCTCTTACAACGTACTACTTTTTTCTACAGAAAGGGAAATATTGTACTTTTTACTCTACTACATTTATCTGATGGCTGTTACTAGTTACTTTGCATATTCCTATTTTACATTCAACATGAGATAAGTCTGGCTGTCATCAAGTAGAAAGCTTGTGTCTCCAACATGTTGTCTTTTTAGGAACTCTGAAAAACCAAACATAATTCAGCTCAATGACACAATGATTAGCTAAAGAGTTTTAGAGATTTCTCTCAACCTGAGAATGCAATACTTCAGCTGTTTAAAGTCCTAAAATTTGGGATTTAATGTTTTTCACCAAATGAAGAACCAAATTTTGGGGACTGTCATTATTTATGAAGTTTTTAACATTTTGACGGGGGCCATTCTTAAAAATCAGAACTTTTGATTCTTCTGAATTTAAGTAGAATATTGAATGCATGACTTAAAATAAGTATTAAGTGGTTTTCTACTGTGGTATTTCTACTTTTACTTTAGTAAATTCCACGTTAAGCTAACTTTTCCTTTGCCACTTTTTATTTCTGCCCATGTATTTCTTTCATAAGGTCCAAAAAATGTACTCTATTTTTACTCTTGAGATATTTGTCATGTCAAATAGTCATTTTACTTTTCAAAACACTTTATATCTTGTTGATGTGTACATGTAAATTGATGTGCGGCTCTGCAAAAGCAGCAATGTTGGTGTGAACACAGTCAGTTTTGACTGCAGTGATAATGAAGACGATGTAACACTGCAGTAACTCATTCACGTCTTTTATAGCACGTCTTGTATCTGTGTGTGTGTGTGTGTGTGTGTGTGTGTGTGTGTGTGTGCGTCAGTCAGTGCTAAAGATAAAGTGCATATAGATATAGATATTGCATATAGATTTTCTGTGTAAGCAGACAGTAGTAATGCAGCAGACAGACACCAAATACCTGCAGCACAGAAATACCTCTACAATGCAAAAACAAAATCTCAACTTTGTCTGTTATTGAGGCCTAACAGAATTTTCTTTTTCTTCAAACTAATCAACCAAGCATATATATTCTTTGTTAATCCTCTGTTCCAGTCCTCTGGGGAATTGAGCCAAATAATTTCATCTGTCTGCTGTAAATTAACCTAAATCCAATCAGTGGAGCAGCATTTGTTGTGGGTCCTCTCTAATTGTCTTGGAGATAAGCCGGGCTTTGTTAGTACAGAGAGCTGACACAGCGCTTCTTTTGTCTGTTGGGCCACATTTACTCTGTTCTCACTGTGCCATCTCCAAAACAACAACAACAACGCTGTTTACCGTGTAAAATAAAGATACAGAACCAGATACAGATTGGGTAGAAAGCCTGTAATAACCTGATTGTGTTGTCATGGTGGCGTGCAGGTCACTAAACCTTTGATACACAGTCTTACTTCCAGTCTCTTGGTGCAGGAGTGAAGTTCACTTTTCAACCCTAGACTCTGCTAGATGTTGCTTAGATTTATCTACAATTGTGCAAAAATCTACCACAAATTATGACAAAACAATTGCCAGATAGGAACCATGAGTTCTGGCTGTCTTTTATTGGTGGGATTTCTAGACAGGTCTTTAGTAACCTAACCTGCATGTCTTTGAACTGCAGAAGGGACACAGGGAGATCATATAAACCCCACGCTGAGAAGCCCAAGCTAGTTTGAAACAGGACCATCTTGCTGTGAGGTGCCAATGCTAACACTGAGCCACCATATCTACTCTCTGTGTTTTCAAAAAAGGAGATTTATCATTACTTATGAAGATCTAAATGAATGTATTTAAGCCCAGTATGAAGCAAAAGTAGAATATTGGGCTTAAACACACTCATTTAGACCTTCATAAGTAATGATAAACTGACTTTTTTTTTAAAAGACAGCGCACATTAATTTATACTGTGTGCTCTGTGTTTACAAAAAAGGAGGTTCATCATTACTTATGAAGGTCTACATGGCTGAACGTAAAGCAAAATCAGAATAATGGGTTTCTCAGAACTAAAGCTAGAATGAACTTGTGCTAAACTGAATCTACAGATGGTGACAAATTAAAGGGGAAAACAACATCAACTCAGTAAAACTTTGTATTGATTTGCAGTGAGCTTTCCCTCTAAGACCTAAAACATGACATGCAAAATTCACCCACAGCATAAACATTTATAACTTTTACTTTTAGCCCACTTTAAGAAGTGGCACAGGCTATATAAAAGCTGGGTTTATTCACAGGATTTGTAGCTGTATCTGCAGAGAAGCTGAATCTAGAAATTGGAATTGTTTTTGGAAATTGTTAACATAAGACAAACAAGTTCAAACCAATGTCAGAACCTAATACTACTAAATGTGGCTTTATAAGATTCAAAACTTTTCTAGATTTTCTGAGTTCAGCAGTTAATCACATTATAGAAGCATGTTAATTATGCTTATGCATAGTTTAGTTATAAGATGACCTAACTCACATTGCAGAGTGAGAGTGAAAAATAATCAATTTTGTGTGTATGTGTGTGTGTTAGGAACATCATTTGGCTCTTAAACTGCCACTTGGACAGATCTTATTGGCTCCATCTCTGATGCAACATTGATCTGATGCAACACAGTGTCAAGAGGGAAGATGCCCAACCCCAAAAAATGATGAAAACAACCTTTATCTCCAATTCATCACAACCTACATCTTACTTCATGCTGTAACTGTCAAACCTTCTTCCTGTTTTCAACATACTCCATGCTCAAATGTGCAGCATTTTACAAGAACTATGTTAAAAGCCATGATAATAACCTCTGTATGTTTCTGCTCATGCTTTGAGTCTGGCAGTTTGGAAAAAAAAAGTTGTCTTTTACTGCCCTCTGGTGTTACTAACAGCAGATCACCACTAATGTGTTGGTGTTTATTTTAGACAAACTTTAAAATTACTGATAATTTTATGTTTTTCAATGATTTTTATTTATTTCATTTTTTTTTTTAAATATAATCTTTTACAACATACAGTAGGGAAATAATAATCTCGGATTTTATCTGGATGCTCACCATGGGAAAATATACTTCATCACATTTCACAAAGTTGACAAATACTACTGCAAATATCACAAAATGGCAGGTATTTTAATAACAAGCTTATTTACTGGATTTAGTCATATTCTGACTGGTGAGAAATCCAGTGACTCATTTCTGCCTCCTGCTGGATAATTTCTTTTCTGCATCCATAAATTTCAGGTGCTCTCATCCCAGATTTGCATGCAGTACTACAGTCAGTTACATAGTAAGCTAATGTCTATTTATTAATAAGCATGATCTGGCTCGACACTGGTATTTGATTACCAGTGTGTGTGTGTGTGTGTGTGTGTGTGTGTGTGTGAATATTACATTATTATTATTGTGTGTTCAATTATTACAAGATCAGACGTCAAACACTCTCTCTCTCTCTCTCTCTCTCTCTCTCTCTCTCTCTCTCTCTCGGGATTTTATGCTCTGACATATTTTCCTCATCACAGTGACAATCTCTTCCTGAAGTCAGAAAATCATTGCTAGCTAGCACGAACTCCCCATCACCAGAGGGAGTGATGGGGAGCTAGTGAGGCAGAGCTGGATCGAGCTTTTCTAACCAATCAACTGTGCGCTTCTATGGATATCCAATGATGGAGGGATGGTGGGATGATGGGATGATGGGATGATGGGATGATGGGATGGCAGGATGGCATACTGTAATTCATGTTCTCCAGAGGATCACTTTGAGGATCCACTGCCTTTTCCTATAGCACCACTAGAAGGTCAAACTTTGCACTCCTCCAGCTGGTTAGCTTGTGAAAACATACCTCAAACCATAATGACCAATGACTTTGAGCTTAAAGGACCATATTGGTGGTTTTGCATGTTTGAGCCCAATATATACAATTCACATACTCATTACATTACTGACAACCATTTCCCAAAACAAAATTTGTAACTTTCCAAATCCAACAAGTCCAGAATCTGCAACTGTGGCAGATTTTGTCCACTTATTTCTACATGTTACAAGTCACGAATCATTCTTAAAAAATTATAAGGTAAATCTGTCACTGCAAGCTACAATTTCTGAAGGTTAACGCACCATTTGTGTTTTCTTATCTGTCTTATGCTGCATATGTGTGTCTGTGCCTGTATGTGTAGATTCCATCCATCCACTCTTTTGAGAACATGTTGATGCCTGCGTGAACATTGCATCATCATCATCATCATCATCATCATCATCATCATCATCATATCCCTCTGCTCTCCTCCTCCTCATTTCTCAGAGGAGATTAGGACTGAAATGACTTTGAATTCTCCAAAGCCCTCCACTCCTGGGAACATACCTGTTCCTGCAAGCCAAAAAGCTTACAGGTGCCTCATTTCAAAAGACTCCCTTGCCCTCCCTCTCATCATTCCCCCATCCCCCCATATCTGCAACTTTACCCCTCCTCTCAACCAGAGGTCTATTGAAATACTTCCCCCTGCTCTCGTTTGCACTTCAAAGTCGACTTTCACCCTCAAGCCAAATCCGAGGGGCGGTCCGAGCAGGAACGAGGCCGGCCCATGAACAGTTACAACTTCAAAGCCTGTTCACGTTAACTTATGAGCTGTTTGAACGTTGGAGAACACTTCAGAAAGTCACTGACTGATTGATGGTTTGTTCATATTGAACTCTCTAAAAGGAGCATCTAGTGATTCTGCAACATGCAGAGCAACACACGTTTTCAGTGTGTGGCAGTTACATGGTTGTAGGGCTGGAAATTGAGTTCATCAGTCAGTTTTACAATAGGAAAGAATCAACACTCATATTAGTCATTTATCAAGTAAATATCCCCCCNAAAAAAAAAAAAACAACAACTGTTTTATTTTAAATTAGAATACCTTTGGGTTTTTGGGTTTTTGTTTGTTGTTCAGACAAACACAAACAATTTCAAGATGACGTTGAGTTCTGGGGGCTAGCTGTAGCCATTGTTTTACATTTTAAGCAGTAATATTTCTTATATGTTAAAATTATTATAACTTTCAATCACAGATGGATTTTGTTTGCTATCCAAATCATGGGAAATAATGGCAAGTGTTGATTTGTTCAACAAAAGAAATATTGACAAATACCATGGTTCCTGTTTCATGAAAGGATTTTTGAAAGTTCATTTTAACTTCAGATGCCATTTTTTAATCAGGAAAAAAAGTTACTGTTGTATTGTAATTGCCCATGCAAAGGAGGTTAGATTGTTGCCTATATCTGCTGATTTATTGGTTTATTGTCTGGTTGTTTGTTAGCAGGATTACTCAAAATGTTCTGAACCACTTCTGATGATACTTGGTAGAAGGGTGAACCATGGCCTAATGAAGAACCTACACTTTGGTGTGGATCCAGATCCAAAGGCAGATTCAGAATTCTTAAAATCATTTTCTAACATTGTGCCATTTTTCAATATTTTGGTGAAGTTCTTCAAAAGTTATACGCCAATGCATCAATGGGTGCAATTTGATCTGTATCTGGATAAGGATGCTGAGATTATGCTGATTCAGGCAAACGGTTTTGACATACGCATATCTTTGATAGTTACAAAGATAAACATATATTATGTTTGTCATATTTTCTTTCTCTTTTTGGCCAATATACAGTTTTATTAGAAAAGGCACATTTTGTCTGTTTGTTTAGCCTTGATGGAGGTATGAGCTTTTTGTTATTTTGATTCTCACTCAGATTCTTTTCTTATGTTCCCTATAAACTGCGTTTCTTCACGCAGTCTTGTTTTATTGTTGAAGCGCTCCATAAATAAAGCTTTATTGTGATATTATCAAAGGGTAAAACTGCAGTATGTCCCCTCGCCGCCATTATTTTCCACTCTTTACTCTTAACGCATAATTCAGTGCAGATCATTTCATGAGAGTTTCCCACTGGGACTTCAGAGTGACATCATCACAAACATGCAACACACTGAGAGCAGGCTGTTACATGGCTGCAGGTTCAATAGTCAATAGTCACCACCACACAGTGTCATCATGGGGAAAGCATCTCCCACAGTCTGGGGGCTAAGGGGCCCCTAATTGCTTTATGTAATAATGTGCTGCAGTGATGCGCTCTTCTGGGTGCCATGAATGTAAACGCTCCCCCTCCTCATCATCTCCTTTCTTCATTAAAATATAACATCAGGGACAATTCATAGAGGCTGGGAGCCGCTTGGTACACACAGTGCCGTGCTAAAGGATCCAGACACGTCCAAATGTTTTCTCTTGGTATTATTAGCAATTCATCATCTAGTGCTTAAGCTTGTTTTTTTTTGTTTTTGTTTTTTTTTTTTTTTTTNTTTTTTTTTTTTTTTTTAATTATTATAATATTTATTCTGGCATGAAACTACAAATCACTCTGAGGCTGGATCTGCATCAAATAATTCATGCTGACTGGCTGATGGCTGCCATGAGTTTTGGAGAATACCTAAATCCTCTTTGGTGTGAGAACTTTGCAAAAATTTCAAGTGTGTCAGACTCATGACTGTTCAGTTATAGTCATTTAAATGTATTATGTTGCTGAAGTGCCCCGATATGCCAAAAGTATTACATTTCACAATATTGTTCAGAACTAACCTGTGCATGTGTTCTCCAAATTTTGCTGTATTTGCAGAATGTGTTCAAGAACTATGACAAACTACATCTAATAGTCCACACTGACAGGAATCTGGCAACAAATGACAATAAAACAAACAAACTAATCAAAAACAATTTTCAATACATCAGTTCTGCTACAAATTGGTATGGCCTATACTCAGGGATTCATCTCTGAATTTTGCTTCTATGATTCATGTTCTAGGAGCTTTGAGAAAAAAACACATAAATTGCACTATAAATGACCACATAGTGGCACCATTGCTCCCAGATATGCACCAAAAACTTTCTATTTTGACCCATGGCCTAACTTTTCACTACATTTAACTGACATTTAACTTTAGTTTGACATTTAACTGACTAACAAATTTTTGAGATATCTGAACACATGCAGGCATGTTTTTAAGAGAAAAAGAAACATTGCAATATATGTAACTTATGATAATGCTAAAAAGAGTGTTGAAGCACAAGCATGACAAATAACATCTGCAGCAACAGGGGTGTCGTTTTTAATCAATCTGAAGGTTGTGAATTCAAACCTCCAACTTATAATCATCATAAAGCAAATATCCACCAGTACCAGTCAACCTCTGCCAAGGCTGAATAAACCTAAATTTGTCTTGTTTGTATAAAGTAAGTTTCTTTCACTGATCTTCTACTTCAGTGGGGAAATTCATCCTCTGCATAAAATGGACCCGTGCCAGCAGAGGGCTTCAAACCCATGACCTTCTAGATGTCCCCTTCCCCAGTCCTCACTCATTCAGTACTACCATAGACTTACAGCAATGTCCACATCAAACGTAGATAGAATCTGTGTTACAAATCAAAAGGTGGATATGAGCTGTACCTGTTCATCCGCTATAACATTCCTGATAGCAACTTGAGCCAGAAGAGAGAGCATGTGACTAAAAGAGAGGGAGAAACATGAAATGTTGTAATTTAAGATAATGAATCCCACATTCTGCAAGCTGAAGTAGAAAAAGGAAAAGCAGCGAACACACGTCAGTACAGAGTGCAGAAGAGCAGATGACATAAGCCAGCCTTCATCGCTCAAAGTCACAGTCATCCTCAGCACTCTCTGACCCAAACAAAAGCACAGCTGATTCTCCTCAGGCTGGGATGAGTTTATACGCTGCAGTGTCAGGAGAAGATCCACAGCTGCTGTCCAGTGAAAAGCATGTATGTGAGGCGAGGAGATAGCCCAGGCTGTAGATTTGAGATAGGAACAGGTCAGTTTTAAAGGGCATTATCGGTGATAATGCATGTTTGAGCCCAATGCATTTGAGTTACTGATAATCATTTCCCAAAATATTACTGGAGCAGTAGTTTTTACATTTTTTTTTTCCTACCTTCCAGACTGCCATTGGTTTCAGTTTATTTCAGTATACGCTATTAAAGTAAACTTATAGAGACTTGAAATGTGTTTGAGGTAAGTAATCCATCAAGCGAACAAGCTGTCTATTAAGTTTTTTTGTCAAAGTAATTTTATTTAACCAGTCCAACATGGAGTTGCATCGAAGACCAAGTATGTCTCCGCCAGAAATATAGTCCCAGGAGAACACACTTTTACAGAGAAATTAAAATGACGGTGCCTTCTACAATCATGCATTAGTGTTAGAAGGTGAAACACTGAATTTTAAGGTGAGTTATCACCCTAACATTTTATTTTGAAAAATTAGGGGATTGGGAAAATAACAGGAAAATTAAAATATAATTTTATGTTTTAGAAATTGGTTGTCATGTATGCAGGTTGTATATATTGGGCTTACACCTACAAACTCGCTCCTTTAAGTCACAAAACCTGGACTTGGACTTGTCAAAACATGTGAATCTAGAACATATATATCATTTGGAGAAACAATCTATTTTTTCCCTAAATCTAAAGGGGAAATTTATGAAGAAAATCAAGCATTTAAGAAGTAAAATGCAGTTGTGTCACAGCAGTAGTCAGCACTCACAGGTCTGAAAGTTTTTCATCTTAAATTAAAAAATGCTTATCACTGTCCATCACATTGTTGTATGTGAGGAAAAACAGCCTCTTATAAGCTTGTAAAGGGGTTATGGGACTAAAGATGCAGTAGAATTTTTAGTAACCCAATAAGGTAAATGAAATTATTCAACTTCATTCATCAAATCCATGGTCTCCACCTGACACGGACATTATGAAAACTCAAAACTTACCCAAGCATTTTAGGCCAGAAAGGGAGAAAAGACGGCATTCTTGAAATAATAATTCTTTAAACTTAAAGAGTCAAAGGGTCATATGAACTCCCTCCAGTTTAGATGGAAACACTCAAGTTTAAGGGCATTTGCTAGTTTTTCCCCAATAATCAAAACTTTTCTGAGAATGAAACTTGCGGCAGCCAGCAGAGGGCACACTTGCCATAAAAGAGGAACATTTCCTCCTATTAGCATTTGAATTACAGCTGATTGTCGTCATGAAACACTGTTATCCATTACTAATGTGCATCTAATGTCAGTGCATCATTGTCTTTGCTGGGTTTGAGTTCATGCACGATAATGTAACGTGCCTTTAATGTTCCAAGTGCTAATACACCACTACATTTGTATTTTCACAGGCATTTTATTACCCATTCAGAATCAGAATGATGAATGAATCTGAGATGAAAAACAGCAACAGAGAGTAAGTGTCACATGATAGATAGGACATGTGGTGTGGATCAGAATTCATAAAGCAGAGTGATGTCCAATGTGATCTGTAAATTATTGTCATGCTGGAGACACTGAGGAACTTCTAAAGTTTCTCCTTAACTCCTTTGAATTATTTTCAACTCCACTTTTGAGCCCGAACACATGTTGACCATCATGCTGTCTTCCAAAGGCGGCTGCGTTCTTGACCTAGAAAGGCCTCACAGTTGGTTTTCATAATCATGCTGCCACACAGCTGACAGCAAGATGAGACCTGGTTTTCTGGGCTTTGGACATCCATCACTATGGAGAGCTTCAAAACACTACCGCCTCTTCTTTACAACAGACCAAACCGGTGCTTTCACGTTTTTACCAAGAATGGCTGAAAACAGACCTTTCTAATTTATTTCATTCAATTTCATAGATTTTAAGATTTTTTTTGTAATCCTATTTCAGATTAAACTAGGAAATTATACTAAAAATTACAGTACTCTCACCAGTGTCTCCATTCAGGACAGAACAATGTGAGTGCAGTATTATCACTTGCATGGCACTGTGGCCACTCCCCATGAATCGTCCTTCCTTTGTTTGCAGGAATTAAAAGATATAGAATGTTTGTCTTTTCTCTGCATGTCCTTTGTGCTGCTGCATTATGAAGACACAATGTGCAAAAACCCTAAGAAAGCAGACAATTTTCTCCTCATTCTCAGAGAAATACTATAGAAACTAGAAGACCACTCATTATACCACGTCTCCACCAATGCCAAACAAGCCTTGTTCCAGTAATATAGGATTTTTTGTTTGTTTGTTTTTTATTGATCTGATACTTCTCTTCTGCCTTTGACCCATTCTAAATACAGAAAGAACCAGGGGCAGCATGAGGATTTGAGCCCAACTTCTTGCTATGCAGCAACAGTACTTAGTGCTACCATAGTGCTGCCCTAAGAAATGACTTAATAAGACTTAGTTACTTTATATGTCATAAGAAAGTAGTTTGGATCAAATTTCACCTATTTATTGTCCATCATGAGATAAATATGCCTGATTTTTTCCCCCCATTAAGGATGGTTTTGAAGAAATTGACAAAAATATCAAAAACACCTTTTTTTTCACAAAGTTAAGAAATCTATTAAATAAATTCCTGGATCCCACTCTAGATATGGATTTGCACCAAAATTTTGATAATTTCTTCCCTGGGTCACCAGCCTTCCACCAACTTTGACCAGTGAATTACTTTATTAAATATTTGTGGGTTTTTAATACATTCGGTTTGATTATTTTGAAGAGTGCAGTAGATGGTGGAAAATTTGATTTGACTAACATTTTTTCATTCAGCAAAATGATTTACTGCAGTTAGAAATTATGTCAAATTACATTTACAGGCCATATTTGTAAAATGCCTGAAATGATCTGTGAATAGCTTGTCAAACCTGTCTCAATGAGGACAACTCCTCTGAAGATCAAAAACAACATTTAATTGGAGATGGGCTGTTTAAAGACTAGTGCGCAATTATATATGTTTAGAGAACTGCCTTTAATTCATGTGCAATATAACTGCTCCTGACCAAAATATGCTGTGAGAGAGGAATGAAGATGATCAAAAATGTTTTGGAATCTGAAAACAGACATAAAAGGAAAATTATAGGAATACTGAAGAGATTCCAAACATCATAAAGTAACATAAGGTCACTGTGGACAAGAACCACAGGGACACTGAAGGCGGTGGTGGAAGAAGCACACAAATCCTTTACTTACATAAAAGTAGCAACACCACAGTGGAAAACAATTCTCAATTTCAAGTAAAAATCCATCAGTAAATGTCCTTGCTTAAGTAAAAGTAAGCAAGTATCACACTTAAAAGTACTCATGGTGAAGAAGAGTACAGTTTAGTTTTGTTGTTGAGCAAAAACTTTGTATTTGTACTTTTAGGGATTTTCATATTTTCAGATCAACTGAAGAGGTGAAGAAAAAGAAAGAAAGAAAGAAAGAAAGAAAGAAAGAAAGAAAGAAAGAAAGAAAGAAATCTGAATCTGTCAATCAACTAATAACTACAAGTGGTGCCAGAAGGGGAAAGTTAGGAAAATTCTAAGGGCATGTGACTGGCAAGGATCCATGATCCATTAAGCGGGGCCCAAAGTGATCTTTTCATGGGATCCAAAATCTCTGATGGTGCTTGTGACACCTGTCAGATAAATGCAGTGGAGTAAAACGTACAGTATTTCCTTCTGAAATTAAGTAGATAAAGTCCCCCAAATTGCAAATACTTAAATAACATTTCTAAAATTCAAGCATTGAACTTTAATAAATGTTTGAAATATTAGCAACATTTCTGTTGGAACTGCAGTTCCTATTTGTTTTTATTTGCAGAGAAAATCCTCATTAAAACCAAACTTTTCTGTTTGCCACACAACCTATTAACCCCATTTACCTGCAGGTAAACATAAATATAATTCAGATTGAAAAATTAGCCATGTTAAATCATGAAGTGTCCTGAAGAGGGTTGTGTTTGTTTTAAGGTAATACTGGAGTTGAAACGATGTCAATCTCGGACAAAATATCACCAGTAAATCCTGGGTTATAAAAGTGCGCTTGAGATACGATTACTGCGTAAAAATACAAACCCCAAAACATTAAATCAAATCAAACAGGAGCATAAAGTTTTTAGAATTTAACAAAAATGACTTGGATTGTTGAAATCAGCGAAGTCTGCGGTGCCTCCTTAACTGAGTGCTGGCACTTGAAAGTAGGGAGTGCAAAGGAGAGGGTCAGAAAGATTGGTGGGTGGGGATATAACCCTTTTGGGAGAGAGAGAGAGAGAGAGAGAGAGAGAGAGAGAGAGAGAGAAAAATAACTAAAAAAAATCACGTGTTTGGAGATCAAAGGANGAGAGAGAGAGAGAGAGCGCGTTTGCAGGCAATGTAATTGACAAGGCTTGCAGTGGTGAAATAAACACGCTTCAGTCCAGGCTCAGTTTTATTGCACAATTCTGACTCTTTTGACGCATCGGCCGCAGCGCGCACAGATCTGATTCCAATCCCACCACCAGATTTATTAATCCGTGTGAAATTATGTCCCGATCGGCGCAGATCCAACCGGCAAGATGATGATTTTACCGAGGAGAGGCTTAGATCGTGTCCCCGACTCGGTGGTCCTGGTGATCTTGGTGGTGGCCGCTTCTCTTGGTACCGTTTTCGCCAAGGATACTGCCTTTGTGGAAGTGGTTCTGTTCGAGTCCAGTCCCAATGGAGATTATACTACTTACACGACTGGTTTACAAGGACGGTTCTCCAAAGCAGGGGCCACTATCAGCGCCGAGGGGGAGATCGTTCAAGTACGTGTAAAGTACCTTTTCTACTGGGGGGGGGANGGGGGGGGGGATGACATGGGTTTGTCCCGGGCAACGCTGCCGGGAGCCGGGCTGTGATTTTACCGATCTGCCCTCTTTAAAACTTTTTCCACAGGGGCTGGAGGGGTGACAAGAGTTGCAATATAGTACGTGTGTGTGTGTGCATGTGTGGCTGCGTGTGTGTATGTGAGGATGGTACTAAGCCTGCAAGCATATGCGGTCACAAGATGGCTCCTATCTTGTGGAATTCATTCACACAGAAACATGCTCTTGCAGGTTATTTTGTTGATATCTGGGCTCACTTCTTACAAACTTGTTTCCACCCGGAATCACATCTTTGTGGGAACTGTTCTCTTTTAAAGTTTTAAACCTCTTCAATGCTTCCAGAAAAAGTTCGTAAAGTTGTTTTTTTTTATTTATTTTTTTTTAAACGAACAGGCTGCATACATTTTACAAGAGCTGAGCAGGCTCCAGCTCAGGATCTGGTCTAGATTTTGATCGTTTATTATGTTCTCTGCTGAGGTTTGATCAGGTTTTGACTTTAAATTTGTCTCTAAAGCGTGACGGGACCAACGTGTAAACCAACCCACGTCCCGCCGCGCTGTAGCCTGTTACCATGTAGCTGCATTTCCTTTGAAGGTGGATCATTTTGGTTTACAGTGTCTTTTAACTATTTCAGACCTATTGATCACTTTATTGATTGCTTATAAAAACGGAACAGGTAGTATAAGCTAACCATGTTTTGTTTCCTGGCTCAACACAAGTGCATTTGCCTGAAGCTAGTTGTGTTTGCTTCAACCACCCAACTTTTATAAGCTGTTGAAATGAAATGAAATGAAATGAAATAATCATTTAAAGGTGCAATTCGTGATCCAAATTTAAATAAACTTGATCAAAATTGAAAATATAGAACGTGATATCACTCTCAAATTGATTGACAGGTCTTTTAATACAGGGAAAAGTACTGGATAATAATTATTATAGCTGTCTCATGCTATTTGTTGAAGTTGTTAACAAAGCCATCCTAAATTTTCATTGATGAACTGAAAAAACGATCAATGAAGTCAAAGTCTTCAATATGGAACTATATTGAACATTTTCATGATCAAAAATGACAGACTGGTCCTTTAAATTTAGCATTGGCTGCTCTGAAGCTGGAAGTTAAAGTGTTGCTGTATGAACCACAATAGAGGTGATGGTCCAGATTTTCATCCTATGCATAAATAAACTAGTAACTGCTGAAGAACGGTTGAGACCATTCGGAGGACAGGTTGCAGTGCAGACTGTGAAGAGGGAGGAGGAGTAGGACGAGGTGGAAGAGTAGGAGGTGGGGGGGGAGATGTTGAAATGCTCAATCACACATTTGAGTTTAATCAAGTTCACCAAGTTGCTTTGAGCGTGCAGTGGTGAGCTGCACGTCACGGCTAACACTGCCACAAGAAACCTCAAGTGTGTCAGCGTTACAGCAGCATACATCCACGAGCTGGTGTATGCAACAAGTTAAGAAAGTGAGTCATTTGCACTTTTATCTGGCTAATCCCCGTTAATATGCCGATACAGTATCATCTGTCCATCCATTGCAGTTTATACAGAATGAGGAAATGATTGCAGCGAGATAACAGCATCTTTTTTTGTTGTTGTTTTCCTGAAAGTGGAGATTCTTATTTTGAAAGCAGAAAAATTATATGTGGGGATCAAAGGAGGGGATACTCAGCACAAAAATGGCCCCTGTTTATACACAGCAATGGCCATTTGGCGCCAGTCGGTAACCACACAGAAATGTCGGACCTCAGCTTTACATCGAAAACCACATCTATTTAGGTTTGCTTTCTTTGCTAACATAGCCTCTGACCACTTAGACGCAGATTATATTTTGTCAAACTATAATGAGGGGCAGTTTGTCCAGCACAGCACATGGTCTTAAGTTTCTTACAGTATGTATTCTACCAGAGATTTATGAAAGTTGATATTGACAAGAATGATAACCATACAACTTGAAAAGTATAATTTCAAACCAGTAACAAATCCCCCACTTGCAAATCCTATACTTGTGAAATAACATTGCATTAACGTGCTGGGAAATTGCTGCGGTGTTGTAAGGGATATAAAATTACACCAGAATTGCTTTGAACGCAAATATGTTGGTACTTCTGTGTTCAGTTGTCCGCAGTGACCCCTGCAACCATTGCACTTGTCTACTTTCTGTTTTTTGGTAAATGGGGCTCTTGAGTTGGTCTGTCTGAGGTTTTTGGAGCCTTGTAGGCCTCTGGTCCTACTGTTTGAACAGGACCCTCAGGGGTTTGTGTTACCCCATGTGCACCAGACCTCAGCAGGTAGGGGTTGCAATAAAGTAGAGGAAGAGGGGCGGGCTTGGCAGAGTTCCTGAGCAAAGATCCAACCACCATCACTGTTTATACACTCCCAACTCTCCTTTGCTAATTCCCTAAAGCTAACACCTGCTCAGAGTGCAAAAAGTGGCACATGCTGCTGTGGCCAAAAATAATAAATTAATTTGCATCTCACTCTGCTTTCTAAGAAGGGAAGCATGATGACTCAGATCTGGCAACAGGGCCAAACCCAGGCTTCCCCAGCCAGTTCTCTGATTGCTTCACTTTGACTTTATAATAGCCAAGTAATCAATGTTTCCTTAAATTACCCTGTCAAGGAATGAGATTATATGTGTATCAACATGCATTTTCCCAAGATGCATGTCAGGTGGTTAATTGCATTCACCTATTGTCCCAGATGTAAATACTTCCCGTTAAACAGCTAGAATGAAAAATGTTCAGCAAACTGGAAAACCTGCTGAACTCCAGGCCCTGAGGACATATTTATATGAAGAACACATCATTTATAGCACTTCATATTTGCATATTAGAAGTCACAATAATCTTGCCATGCAACTCCATAAACTTCACAGTGACAGCTTAATAAATGACAGGCCTCGTCTTGTCATGCAATGTGTGGTATAATGTATAAACTAGAATTGGGTTGTAAATACATGCGGAGTTAGAGTTGCAGCAGCAGTTTAGACGTGTAGTCTGTTTGACAGCATCAAGATGACATAAAGAAATCATTCCTGATTGAGTCACCCAGGTTGAGGACAAGTTGGAGGCTGAAATGGCCATGAAAAGACAAAAATCAGTAGATATGTACAAGCTGTTTTTGATATACTAAACAGTCTTTGTGGAATAGCCTGGATATGAGGCATCAGGGCTAATTATTGAAGAACTTGTTCTGTCTTGGAACTTGATCCACAGTCATAATAACTGGGGTTCATGACAAAACATGTGTTTTTGTTCTGCTTATCAGTTCCTGAAAACACTGTTCAGATGTAATGCTCTGCTCACTACATGTCTGCCGCATGTCAGCATGTTTGGTGATTAGAGTATAGTTGGTGAATCATTGCATGAAAATAATTTCATGCAAAGGAAGATAGTCTAAGGCCGGTTTCACATGATAAGCAGCATTTGCAGGGCGAGGAGTGATCTATGCGTCACTCTCCATGCTGACCTCACTCCCGATGCTCTGGACCGGAGTGCTGACATTGTAATAAGCATCATCAAGAAGCACCCAGGGTAAATGTAGCCAATACGACCATAGATTATTAGGAGGTTTACAAACCTGATAGCCCTGTCCGGTTGCTGGCATTTCACCATGCAATCATCTTTCTGTCTAGATCATAGCACAATTTTTAAGTTTTAACTCAGAAAACATGCTGTATGCAGGTTATGAGCTTCTGCTCCATTGTTTTGTTGCTTCTGCTTACATCACACACAGCTGTTCTGTCATTGGTTACATGTTGGGCAGGTCAAGGTTGAATTTGGTTGAACTTTGAGCGCAGCATCAATGCAGAGAATTTTCAGCGGGAGCACATTGCTCAAGGTGGCGTGCCATCAGGTTGGGAGTCACCGCTCAGCTCAGAATACACAATAATGGAACGGCCAGCTCAGCACACCGCTTATGTGAAACCGGCCCGACATGATGCAGCGTTTCCTGCTGCTGCATGGTATAACAACGTAGTGCAGTGTTTCCCCACAGGCTGAAAATTAAGTTGTGGCAGTGGGTGGCGTGGGCGGGTTGTTGATGGGAGTGGGGGGTGAAGTGATAACCTTAATGAGAATTCAAGTTGTCGATGGGGTGGGGGTGGGGGGCTGCACGCAGCCAAAATGGGACATACACAGAGCAGTCGGACATTCAGTTTCGCTTTCTCGCTGTCTCCGCTTTCGCTTATGTATGTGTGCGTGGCAGTGTGTGTGACAGCAATGTTGGAGTTGGCTAGATAGTCCCACGAAACCTGGGCAGACGTCCAAGTTTCGCCTAGGTATGGGAAACACTGTAGTGTTTTTACTCGTAATCGTATTCCTCTAGAATCAACCAATGCTAGGACGTCCAACGCAAGCAAAGACAGGTGTAAAACAGCCGACGTTCAGCATGCATGATCAGATGGATAGCACCATCCTCTGATTTATTTTCATACTCATATGACAAGAATGGAAACCAGAATTTGACAATAGAATTGATAAGTAGAAACAGAATTGCATCGGAATCAATGAAATCTAAATGATACCCGACACTGTGCGGGATGCACCTTCCGACTGATACTCATCGTGTGTGTGTTTTTTACATTCACATCATTGTTGACAGCATACTCACAGCTCTCCTGATTAGAGCTTATTTGATGTGAAGTGGAATGCATGTGCTGCTCATCACAGCTCTATTGTCTCTCTGATGCCAAATCGCCTTTCCTGTAGCAAGATGAGTCGTGCTGTGCTGCACTAGCACACATCTGACTCTGATTTCCAGCAGAGCTGAGCTGTCAGCATGTGAGTGAGGAGCCGGGACGTGGCAGGGGCTCCGACAAGAATCAGATGGAACTCATAGTGTCGTCGGCCAGAACCAGAGGCAATGATGTGGCTTTTGCCTGTTTCCTCTTATCAGGGACAGAGCATCTTTGAATCAGTACGCAAAATTAAAGCTACTGGAGACGTACCTTTGTGTTCTGAAGGGTGCGTTTTTCACAAATGTACTGTAACAGGCTTGTTATGGTATCTTTTGGTCAGGACTGATACAATATTTTTATGATATTTTGTTGATAGATTGCAATACAGGTGATCATTTCACTATCAAACTTGGGACCAGAGTATCACAAGAGACTGTTGCAATCTATCACAGTAAATATTGATTAATTTTTTATTTTTTTGTCCTTCACATGCTTTTGATCCACTTTGAAGGCATGGAGTATTTTCTAATGGTTGAAGACAATGATTTGTATCAGTTCATCCAAACTAAAGAACTAAATCAGAGGTAGGTCACAGAATGATTAAGGTGGCTTTGTGGTGCAGAAGAAGAACTCGTTTACAATCTGGATTCCATTCTCGGCAGCAGCATTATTAACAGAGTTAGCAGCATTTATTGATGGGTTGGTCTGTCTCCACTCTGATATACTGTATGTTTGTACTGTGGTTAAAGAAAAAAATGTGGAGTAAGATGTGGACATGGACGGAATTAATAGGATTGTACAGTTTGCTCACTATACTTCACAGCTCACCAGTTGAGGAAATTAATATGGAGACTGCCTCGATTGTAAACTAACAGATTGTTAATGTGCTTGAATAAATTGATTAATAGTTGCATAATCTAGGGCTGTTTTTAGAAGTTTAAATGTACATTTCAATGTACAGTACATGTAAAAGTAGTTGTCTCTTGTCTACACTTTTATCAGGACAAAAGTGGGCAACAGAAAGTGTGGAACACACTAATTTAAGGAAAAAAAAATTGGTCATGTGAGGTAAATAACTGTGCTTCTGAAGGTAAAAATGGTATAGATTGGAAAAAGAACTTCTAAGGATAGGTGCTGCTGTAGTGTACCTGTCTTACCCATTTACAAGCTTTTTTACTCCAAAAGTTCCATTTCTAGTCAGTCTTGTTGTCAGAGTGCAGTGTCAGGAAGAAGAGGCTTTAGTCTCCCAGCACCCACTAGCCATTTCACCTTTGAACTTCATCTCCATACACACGATGTGCCAGTAACTATAGCTGGGAGGCTTTGTGATGTGGTCCTTCAGAAATGGATGTGCAGGGGGAAAATAGTGGTTTTGAGCTAAGACAACGATGAGCTTAAATACTGGAGCTCCTACCTTGGAGCTGGCAGGAGTTGTGTCGCGCTGCATTTAGACTATAATGAGAGCTTTAGTGGTTAAAGGATCCAGCGCGCTTTTCTCACCACAGGCTGGAAACCCCAAGAGGCCATAATGGGCCGGTCCCAGACGGGAGGTGCCAGGGACCGGGCCACTCCCAGCGCCAAAGCAACAGTAGCATTACACAAACGCTGGTTTAAAAGGTTAAAAGTGCTGCTCCCTACTTTTTTCCATTTATTGGCTTCGTGGTCGCAGCTGTATTTTAAGTGCTATCGTCTCTTAACCGCCACCGTTTCACTTTCATGTCCAAGCCAAAGTAATTTGAGGCTGCCTTTCTCCCCTTTTCGGAACAGAACAGACTAAACTCTTTTGCTCTTTTTCTTGCTTCACACCCCCCCCAACACACACACACACACACACACACACACACACCTCTAGTCTGCTCCTCTTTTATGCAGCCAAAATTTGTCACGCGTCCCATGTTGCACATGAATGACTTCAAGGGCCAGTAAGAGCCATTTCTTCCACAGCACATCCTGATGCATTGTCTTTTCAACTTTATACCAGGGCCACACATATAAATACTCATTTCCGATTGGTTGGCAGGTATCTGTTAAAACCTTGTATCAGGACACATCAAACAGTATTATAGTTATAAGTTTAACCACAGTTCTAAATCATGTTTGAGGTATTGAATGGTGCGTAACCATAGCACACTAGTGATGCTTCATACATGTTACCAGTTCATTTACTATTGTCTCCATCTTTGCTATCTGTTTAGCTCATTATTTGGGATCCCCTGGTGGGGATGCCAAAGTTTCCAAATAATCCAAACATGTCTGGCTGGTTAATTACTGAATTTTTATTTTTATTTTTTTTACCTCCCTTTGTTTTACCCAGATTTTCTTTTTGATATCTTGTGCACCGTTTTATTTATACATTGCTGCAAAATTCAACCTGACATATTCCACTAAAAGTTAAGATACAGTTCTGTAGATTTGAACAGCACTTTTCTAAATAACACGAGTTTGCAAAGATGCAGATGCAGGAATTTCAGAGGTTAATTCACAATTTTAGTATCAGGTGCAAGTACAAACTGTTTACTTTCTATTTTGGTATCTTACTGACAACACAGCTTAGATGCAATAAACATCCAGGTGATCTTAAAGGTGCATACAGTGATGTTGCACGTTTGGGCCCAACATGCAGTTTTCCTGTTATTTTGCAAAATCCCTTAATCTTTCAAAATCAAATGTTCAGGTGATACACCCAACCTTCAAATTCAGTGTTACACCTACTAACACTTTTGTATGAGTTTAGAAGGCACAGTTTTTCATTTTTCTGTAAAAGCAGTGTTCTCCTGGAATATATTCCCAGGCGTAGACATACATGCAGGTGTTGGATCAGATAAATTAACTTTTTTCAACAAAAAATTGTATAGATGTCGTGTTCGGTGTGATGGATTACTTATCTCAAGCACATCTCAAGTCTCTGCAAGTTGATTTTTATAGTGTACTTACATCAATGGCAGTCTGGAAGGCAGGATAAACAATTCTAAAATTTACAGCTCCAGTAGTATGTTTTAGAAAATGGTTGGCAGTAATGCAACATGTATGCGGGGTTTTTTTATTGGGGTCAAATATGCAAAATCACAGGTATGCACCTTTAAAACATCCTTTTTTCTGTTGGATTTCTCAGTATTTGTCTTAAGTTATTTTAATAGGGCAATGCTTTTTTCAAACCAGTAGCCTCTGTGTCACACTCCTGCTTCTCTCTCTCTCTCTCTCTCTCTCTCTCTCTCTCTCTCATCCCAACTTTTTACTCAGCTTCACCTGCAAGAAGTGCATGTTGGTACTGGTGGCCCCAGTAGCCATGTTAGTTTCCACTGGGCTGAGCGGTGGAGCACTGCTTTGATGTTCCACTCCAGAGAAATTAGCAGTCAGCATTGGTGCTCATTGCTGCTGCTCATTGCTGCTTCTTATTGCTGTTCATTGTTGCTCATTGTTGCTCATTGCTGCTGCTGCTCGTTGCTGCTCTCTGCACCATGTGGGCCTCTCCTAGGGAACCCCTCTCCCCCTCGATGCTCCTCTCTTCCTCTTGATCTGCTATTGATTATGTGTCCGTGCTCGTTTGTATGAAGGCCCCGTGTTTGTCCTCTGCTTCACACTTCACTGATGAGGAAATGTTAATTCAGCTTTGCTTGAGGCTGTGAGTTTCTTTCAGTGATGAGGACATTGATGACACTCTGCTGCTGGGATACGACATGTGCACCGTAACAGAATGTCACACTTTGACAGGTGACAGGATTTTCACACTGCATAGCCGCTCAGGTTATATTTGAAACACATTCGCAAGTCAGTAGGAAGGCAGAAACTCACAAATGTTTTATTAATGACTCTATCTATAGATTAGCTGCTTATTTCATGCAAAAACAATTTTTGTCTTATTTTATCTGGCCATTCAAACCACCCCAAATTTAAATTTTTTATAATTATATAAATTGAGAAACTATATTTATAATTAAAACTGCAACCATGAAATATTTGTTTTTTTTTCATTGCTGTCCACAAATGAGCTTAAATCTTAGCACATTTTCCTATTTGTTTGATCATTTTCAAAACTATTGTTATTGAAACTTAGTGGGAAGACAATGGGCTAAGGAACAATAGGTGTGTTTATTGTAGGGATCCAGCAATTTTTTTGAGGGTTTTTTTTTTTTTTTTNTTTTTTTTTTTTTTGGTTTTTTTTTTTGTTTTTTTGTTTTTTTTGTTTTTGTTTTTGAGTTCCCATGTTCTTCCCATGGATTCCCTTCCACAGCCCAAAAACATGCAGGTTAGGTGTGTTTGAAGCTCTAAATTGCCTTCGGTGTGAATACGTGTGTCTGTGATTTAGACTGCAACCTGTTCAGAATTTACCATGTCATACCTAATGAATGCTGGGATAGGCTCCAGAGGTGTGGAGGATGGACAGATGGACATATGAATGAAAAAATAAAGAAATTAAACACATTGATTATCAAAATTATCATAAATTAATTTTGTGGACTGACTGGTAAAGTGGCTGAGTGTATCAGCACTAGTGAGGAATCAGCGATGGAGCAGGGTGTGCAGTAGCTTTCTCCTTCTTTGGGAAGCTCGTGGTGTGTCTGCCTGCATTTGATGAAAAAGTGATGAAAGGCCCCTTCTATCCCCTCAGCCCATATTTTTATCTACTGACACAGAGGGTCTGGAAAACAAAGGTGAAGGGGGCGAGGGGTATGAGATGACAATGCTCACAGTGGCTCATCCGGGCCGAGGCATGCTTTGTTGTCAGGCTGGAATGTGCTGACTAACCGTGGAAGGCCACAGCTCCAGCCTCCTTTTGTTATTCTTTTTTTGACCAGTAGACTGGGAAGGTAGCTGCACGGGGAGTTACGAGTCCACTCCATCTGCTTCTTTGTCCTCCTGAACAGGATATACACCCACGGTACACTTTAATACTCGTCCCCTCATTCCTCCGCTCAGATCCTTTACTTATTACCACAGTGGGGAAATAACTCTATTACGTTTTGAAGTACAGTATTTGAGTAAATGTAGGTAGTGTAGGTACTGAGTTCCACCTCTGCCTCTCGCTCTTCTCGTTTGCTTTCATGAAAGGAGAGAGACCTTATCACGGATCTGCCCCACTCACCCAAGTTCAAGAACACAGGGAAGGTTCAAAGTTCTTTCTTTTGTGTACATCATTACATAATTATCAGCTTCGTATGTCTAAATAACTTTAACTGAATGTAAGAGATGTTTCCATCCTATCACGTTCATTCATACTAATGTCTTAACCCCAGTTTCCATGGTTATTGTTCCCTGAACAATAACCATGTCATCTGCATGTCATCATGTCATTGCATGTCATCTGCAGGCTAATGCATCATATTAATGTTCCTGTGCTTCTTCTGTGACACACAAACTGACAGGCTCTGTATCAGAATGCTGACATTTTTCTTTCTCCCCTTTGTTTCCTTTAATGGATTTCTACACAACTGTGGCAAAGGTCATTTACAGGGGCACCAGATGGGAACAAATCAGTCTCAGGTGGAAGGTCTGACCCCATCGTGTTCCTCTCAGACTCCCCGGTACCTCTGTTATCCTTCGCCATCACCCTCTCACCATAGACATGCTTACTGCACTGCAAAAAATCTGTACTAGAAACAAGTAAAATATTCTGTAATCTACTGAAACTTTCTTGTAAAAAACATTTGATGAGGCCGTAAGGAACAATGACGGATTTGATCAAATTAGCATACAAAATCTATCCATCCAATCTATCTGACTCAGATTTAAGCGTATTTCGCTGTATGTGTAATAAAACCTAAGAAATTAAAGTTAAATGTGTTTGACACAAAATAGAACAACACATACTCAGTGTGCAGATGGAGCTCGATACAATAATTTCCTTTAAAAAAAGAATAATAATAATACAGAATTGCCTGTAAAGAAGACTTTGAATTCTTTCTTGAATTCCTGTTTTTAGAGTGTAGAGGCTGCTTGTGTGTGTGTGTGTGTGTGTGTGTGTGTGTGTGTGTGTACGATCTTGTTCCAGTAATGAGGAAGAACCAGGCTGTAACACAATGGGGCCAGAGCTATGATGGATTGGGTTTGCCTGGTCAGATGAGAACAGGCTGGGTTAGCTCTGTGTTTCTTTTATTTTGTGAGGGTAGAATGCTGCAGATCTCTTGGGTCCACGATGAAGATACAGTATATCACTGCATCGTCCCTCCTCCTTCTCCTCTTCATAAAAATGTGCCCTAGATTTCTTAAGTGGGAAATTGGCTTTCTGTATGCTGTCTTTGTATGCTATATTACTCACGTACCGTATAGAAGTTCAGTTGTGAGGTACTTGAAATCCTTGTATTATCGTTTCATATTGTAGGTATTATTTTTACTCCACCACACTTATCCATTTGCTGTTGTTGGTAGTTAACTTTGCAGCTTCAGACTTTCATTGAACATGACATAAACTCATAAAATATGGGAATTGGGAATTTTCATTACTTTTTACTTTTGATTGGTACATTTTTTTTTAATACAGTTTTTCTCCTATTGTGGTATTACAACTTTTACCAAAGTAAACCTGCTAGTCTGAGGTAAAATGGCAACTTTTAAGGAGCTAAGAAAATCAGGATTGTTTAATATTGATGAAAATGTATTTTTGAAACAATCTAAAGGATTTAATTACTGAATTCATGAAATCATTTACTGGACAGCAGCAACATGGTTATTTTTTTTTAAAGACTGATACTGATATGCTTGTCTATACCAGATGTGTTTTACCTGTTTGGTTTGTCTCATGTCCATGTGATGAAACATAAACATCCACTTTCAGGCTCCTACGTACTGAATGATTTTGGTCTGTCAGATGAAATTTAACAATGCTGAGAATCGTGATGAAATCTTTGGTCCTCAATCCAGAACATTGTTCCTGGATTGCAGTATGAGACATGTCCACCAATGGCTAATTAAGCAATCTTTTGACAATATTCCGACAGAACTTTAGGACCAAATTTGGTATTCCTGCTTGGTGTATCGCTACAGTTCAACAGACATTCACAGCACAGTAAGTCATGCATTAAACATGATCGTGTACTGTCTGATAGATAACAATCTTGCAATGTGCGACGTGCAGTACACTTCAAAAAAAAAAAAAAAAAAANAAAAAAAAAAAAAAAAAAGCTGTTTGCAGAACATTAATCAGTGCAGGTGTTTCCACCACCTGCATAGCAGCTTGCATTTCATTCACATTTTACATATTTAACGCTACCTGTTAGACCTTTTTAAGCTAAGAAGTATAAATTAAACTAAAGGGTTCAGAATTTCTGAACCAAAACTTTCATTGACCATAAATGCACTTTGGGAGTCTCTGCATTTAAATGATTACTAAAATTCACAGGGAAAAAAAGGTGTTTTTGAGTTATCTTACCTGAGTTTTTGTTTGTTTTTTGTGGGGGGTTTTTTCTCCCCCTTGTTCGCCAAGGTTTTGTAAGGAATTTCTCCTTATATTCCTAGAGAGCATGGGCTGGGCCATGGGTCATTGGTTTTGAGGGTCTGTAAAGTCTTTTGAAATAGTGGCTGTGCAAATAAAGAGTAAAATAAGAGTGAACTGAATAAATAAATTAACTTAAAAATAAAATCATTTGACTGTTTTTGGTGTTTAGTCAAAGTTTTCTGCACACTTTCTCTGAAATACTAGGGGAGTAGGACTCAAATTCTGACTAAATCTTGGCTACAGGCCTGGCAGTGTCCTTCCTGTTGAGCCCCCCCCNCCCACCCCCCCTACCAATAAGTGGCCCAGGCCACATTGCCTCCCTGGACCCTGAACAGGGAGGGGCCTGAAGGCCCGGTGAATAGCTGCCAGGAGTTGTGCTGCGGGTGTAAACCACATGAATGCAGCTCCTGAGCAGATAGTATCAGGCAAGGCAGGGAGGCCCAGGAGGCCGCATCGCTCGGCGCAGCTCCATGCGCTAACATCAAAGGCTGTGCTTAAGGGGTGGGGAGGGAGGGAGAGAGAGAGAGAGAGAGAGAGAGAGAGAGAGAGAGAGAGGGCTGGGCCAGACTCTTCAAAGCACCCTCTGAGCAATGCCGGCCCTGATATGCTGTGCTGCAAAGCTGAATGATGATATAATTGCAGGCCTTCAAGCTAAATCCGCTCCCATACAAATAAAGGTGGAGGTGTTCACTTGCACAAGCAGGGTGAGAAAAATGCTTTGAGGATTTGTTTGAAGGTGAGCTTACAATACTGACAGGGGGATGCAGTGAGCGTCACTCTGTTCTGATGTAAGGTTCCTGGTGGAAAAAGGTTTTATTTATGTTTTTGATGGAGGACTTGGAACGGGAAACAGAGTTTTTATCTGATTTGAGCAGATAGGTTAATCCACTGGGCGTTTCTAAAGTACACAACAGGTGGAACAGAGTTGACTCTGTTCTTTGTAAAGTTTATACAGGGCCTGTGTGTGTGTGTGTGTGTGTGTGTGTGTGTGTGTGTGTGTGTGTGTGCGCGCGCGCATGTGTTTGTGTGTATGTGTACACATACTTCCCTTGTAATGAGTGTTATACCTAGCATGACCATGGATCCTTTCAAAATGCCCCCATGATCATCAGGCTGATAACTCATTGACAGCTCTCATGACAGCAGAGAGGCTCACGCTGCAGCAAAGTATCTCTCTGGTGAAAGCGCACGGCAATAATTCACTGTTGTTGATTTGGTTTGCCAAAGGTTATTTGCATGCCTCCGATTGAAGTTCTGCTCTCTCCTCGCCCTTGTTTTGTGATTGTGTGTCCCTTTGATGTTGCACAAGCAGTAAACAGCTGCACTTTTATTTATTTGGAGTTCATGGAAAAGCCTTTTAAAGCAATGCATCCTGGGACAGACATGGAAGTCAGGACTTGTGTGCAACCTTTGTTGTTTGTAATAAAGAAACCTTCTTGTCTTCAGTTTTGTACATTGTAACAGTAACGACTATCATACAACCATCCAGCTAATTATCATAGTTGCAGGCCAAAAACAATTCATGCCAAAGTTTATCTTGTGCCTATACAACACTTTCAATCCTGTGTTTACTTGAGCATATAGAGTAGAAGGTTCTGGAAGTAAAAGTCCTCTTCGCTGTCTGCATTGACAGTGTTAAGCCAGGCAGACACTATAATTGTATGCATTGCGTTATCTTACACTGCATGATTGGAACCACCATCCTTCACGGCTAAAGCCCCCTGACCGTGGTACATTAAAACAGAACCTCCACTTGGCTTTGTCCATTGATGATTCCAATAAAGTAAAAAAACAAAAAAAACAAAAACATGGCTGAGTGTGTAAATCAGTGTAGATGGTGGTAATGCATCCTTAAGCTAGATGTTAACCCCAAAACAAGAGGAAACATGAAACAGCCAGTAGGGTGTAGCTGAGATGATGCTAATTTGGTGGCATGCAAAAATTTGTGATGTAACTTATCAGTCAAGAAAAATATAGATTATTATCATCGTTTCTTTCTCTTAGGCCAGTATATTACAAGAACAATTGTTCAGCTTTGGTGGAGGTATGCACTCTAATGAATGTCTCTAATTATCTATGTTTCCCCTCACTGGACACAAGGGGCAGCAATTAGCAGTATGAGTCACAAGATCATACAAGGACAAGCCACACACATCTTAGATTTATGCTTTATTGGAAGTGTTTTTCATAGTATGCATTTTCAAGGCAAAAGGCTACAAGGATGAGGACCTACCAATGAATTTGGTAAATATCTCTGAATAACTTCCACACCTTTGATAAAGAAGGTTAGTCATCACCCCATACTCTGCTGTAGTAAATGTCCATATCCATGGCATAGGTGGTCAAATAGGGTTAGGCTGCTGTATGAAATGCTATAGAAAGCTATAATGTATAGGCTATATTTTCTTACAATATCTAAATTTACTGTATTGGTGTTGTATTTGCATATATTCAATAGGAGTGACATAAACCTTCATACAGGCACTTTATTCATATTGTGTATTTATGTTAATTGTCCTCATTGTTTGCTGGTGTATAGATCTGGACTGGGGATTGAGACAGGAAGTTAAATAGAGCTATTGAGTCACAGTGAGTTAGACTAACGGCAGTGACATTTTCTATCACACCGATTGTACCCACTCACTTCCGGGCTCACTCCATCTGAACCTGAGTGTATAAGAAAAGGTCAGGACAATTAGTCCAGGCCAACTCCATCCATCCATCTGGTTATCCCTCAATACCCCTGCGTGTTTCTCTCAGGAAGAAAAAAAAAAAGTCATTCATTTCAGCCTTCATTTTTTCCCACCTGTGGTTTCCAAGTAGTGAATATGAGAGAAAGTTGGACTCTGGTGACATTAAGGATCAAATCATTGTTTCTTTACTCTTTGAGACTGAGTAAATCAAATTGAGTAAATTATTCAGTGTCACTGTCATTTTCTAGATGGCATCATATTCTTTATTTATCTCCTCTTTTCCTTCTGTTCTTAGTTGAAAAGCTACCCGTTTCTTTTCGGCCCTTCAAGAAAGGCACTGAGGAGATGCTGGCTATTCTTCGCCATGCATGGTAGTTTATTCAAACACAATTGACTGTCTAATGATAACTTTGTCCCTGGACATCTCAGGACATCACTCAGAATGCTGAAAAAAGGAGAGGTTGATCTGGAAGAGAGAAAAAGGGAATGACAGAAAAAGACAGACCAAAGCAGCCCTTTACTATTTGCTCCGCATCCCACAGGCATGTGACAGTCAAATTGTCACTTCTGGGGTGACATGCATCCCGCAGGAAGTACACACATCCCAGAGAATATGGCTCTGAGATTGGGATATTGGTCTCACCAGAATGTTGGACGCATCACTCTCATACAACGTAAGCAGGAGGGTCCATAATTCGGTTACTGTAACTTTTAAGAATCAACCTGACTTTGAGGCTTTAGATTTATATACACAATAGTCGTAGTTCTGATATCCTTAACCCAAGATTATTTAAAGAAATATTTTTAAATAAATCATTGTCTTTTTGCCACTTTGTAAGATAATTCAGCTCACATGTTGCTATTGCTAATGTTTTGTCCACCTCATTAACATACCTGAGAAGGACAGAAGTGTCTTACTGTATAGACTCAAAAATGGCTGTAGACCAGAAAACACATTTCAGATTCAATGTCAAAGAAAAATGAAGATTATGAGCTTCATAATCATACAGATTTATTGCAGGACTGTTGTGTACCTGATGAACTGATTATAAAGAAGAAGAGAATCTCACTACTGCCCAAAGACATAGTACAAAAGTACACACAGTACATCTTATCAAAGATGGAGACATTTTTAAGAAGAGTGGTAATCATAACTGCTCCAATAGATTAAAAGGCACAGCAATTTGCAAATATTGAAGCTGCTTCAAATGTTAAATGTTATCTATAGACGTGTTGCACAAGAGCTGTAAAATCTCATTGAGGCTGATCCTCTTAGATCTCACTGCACTTTTAAAAATCTAGCAGATGAGCCAATCCATATGCTATAATAGCTTCCTTGTTTATTTTACTGTATTATCATTACACTGCATTGAAGTTTCCTATGCAAAGAAAAGTCACAAAAAGTCAGCACTAAATTTGCAGTTGCTAACATTGCCTGTTACTGTCATGTCTGATTTTTGAAGAACCTGATTTGACACCAAACCTGCCCAGTGTCTAACCGTGAGCCATTTCTCATTGGCAAACCACATGCAGCATATTTGGCTCTGAATTTCTACAACGTCGCCTCAAGTTCAGCTCAAGTACAGATGACTTGGTAAGCTACCGATGAAAACATTCCTCATAATTATTGTTTTGTAGAAGCTAGAGTTGGAATCACCCGGGCAACGGTAAAGCCTGAGAATTCAAATTAGAGTGTGGAATCCAGCCTTAAAATTGCGACCACCGTTTTCAGTCTTAAGTCATTATATTTAAAAACTGCTAATCACCATTGGTTGGTCTTGGTTGCCTGTGTATGGAAAGTTAGAGTTGGCAAGTGCATTATTTCTCTCACAAGTTGAAGCAACACAGGAGGAATGCAAGGAAAACTTTAGAAAACCCCACGGTATATGCTGCTGCTCAAATCAATTCATTTCAAATGGAGTTATAAATGTTGAGCTTACAATATTGCATATTGAATACAATGAGCAGTGAAAATGGAAATTATAAACTGTAATTAAACGCAAAACAGTGAATTCAATTGAATTTCTATCATCAGTCCCTCCCTGCTTTCACTAAAGATTTCTCTCTCTCTCTCTCTCTCTCTCTCTCTCTCTCTCTCTCTCTGTTAAGCAAAGGCAGTTGTATAGATGTGAGACCACACATGCTGTGTCAATGTTTGCTGGAATAATTAGAGACAATGTGGGCCAATAACGGGAGGAGTGCAGTAACCTGAACTCACTTTGTTCTGCTCCAGCAGCAACACAAAAGCCATTCACAGATGCACAGATCTACAGGCTTAGAGCAGCAGCAACTGCACTTTTAGCTGGCACAGTGTAGAACTTCTGGGATTGAGGGGATCTGTAAAACGGATTGTTTCTGTGGAGCTTGAATCATCGCTGTGCCTTTTTGTGTCAAACTAAAGGAACATACAAGTGTTTTTTTGCAAGTTCTGGTTCCCCCAACGACAAATCATGTGTACATTACGGATTAGTGTTTTAGATGCATTTTCTTTTTAGTCTAATGCTACGTTCATGTGGACTCGGAACTCTGAATTTCTGACTTCTGACTGGGTAGACTCCAACAAAATGCTACCTCAACTCAGAGTTCTAACTTGGAAAGTAAGACAAGCTTTACCAACTGTGAGTTGAGTTAAAAGTTTGACATCATTTCATCATGGATGCTCATACAGTCAACAGTAATTCCTTTATTTATAAATGAAAGTTTAGAAGTATTTTCTTTAAATTAATGAGCACACAAACACAGTAACTGGTTAATATATATATACACACATATATATGTATGTATATATGTGTGTGTGTATATATATATATATATGTATGTATGTATATATGTATATGTGTATATATATGACACTGGTAATGGCAAACAGTAGCTATTTTGAAACGGTAAATAACTCATAATTGTTAAAATGTAGTTTCTTTTGGTCCAATGAGCAAACAAAGCAAGAGTTTTCATGGAGGCTGCCATGTTGTCTCCCACTTTGTGGAGACAACATGGGAGCACAGTGGTTGTAAATGATGTAATTCCGAGTTCTGACTTTCCAGTCCTGAGGTACAACGAACACAACAGAAAAGACAACAGCATAAATTGAATACAGGCTTAAAAAATGGCAAAATTATGCATTGAGGTCAGTGCTTGTCACTGTATCCAAAAAGTATAGACACAGTGCAAAGTACCATTTTATGGTATTAGCACAGTACCATTTGTTGCACTTTTGTGCAATATTTGTACCTTTAAAGTATGATTTAGGCTTTTTTTCATGGTTGAAACTGTTTTGACATGGCACAAAAAGCACAGGTGTCTAAAAATATTAATAATGGCTGTGTTCCATTTAGTTATGCCAGTAATCCATGCCAGCATGAATATTAAGGCCCTGGTATTGGCTTACCTAAATGGAATGCAGCCATTATTAATAGGAGCGACACCTGTGTTTGACAAGTCAAAATAACCACTGTGAGAAAACAAAAACCTGTTAAACACCAGAAGGTACACACATCTGGTATCACAAGAACTGAAAATGTAACTATAATGGTGCCATCTTTGATAATGTGCGAGTGTGGAATCAAAGTGTGGTTAGCAGTAATATTAAGTATACATGCATAATAGTAAATGCCATTAGAAAGTAAAACAAAAAAATCATAAGTAAGGTCCTTTAAAGTGAAGCTGATGTCACACCAAAGGCCTTTCAAGCACTGCCTTTGACATCCGTGCCACCACCCCAAAACCACCCATCACCATCCAACACATGGCCCCAGATCAGAGAGCCCTCTTTAACTAGAGGATATCCGGCCGCTCGGTATGCAAAGAGCCTGTGGATTCCTGACTGGGGTGCTAGAGCAGGACTCAGGGGTGACTTTCAGTGTAGCCAGACAACTGTTGGATTAGCAGGACACTTTGCTTTGACTCTGAGCCAATAGGAGGAAGCTTGGCCAAGAGCAGGACGTACTTGGTCAAATGCAGGCTAACAGATTTTTTTGAGCTATATGTTCTATATTACATTTACATTTTAAACATCCCACTGCTGTTGTTATCCAGCGTGACAGAGTAGAAAACTTCAACGTCTCCCAGATGCAGAGTGTAGGATAAAATTTCCAAAACAAATTACCTTTTTTAAAGTCCTACTGTGAAGACAGTGAATGGTAAACTTGGTAAAGAGCATGCCTAAAGCTTTCCAAACAGTGTCTGCTCAGTGTGGTCTAAGCCTGAAGCAGAGTGACCCGCTGCCTCGCTCACACCTCCTGCTAGACTGGCCCGTTTGTCCCCTTCAGTGTCCGTCTTGAAAGGGGACACCACTATGGGGTGCATATGTCCCCTGGAGGTCGTGGTGTCATTGTGGCACCTGTCTCCTCCACTCTCAGCTCATGTCAACAGCTCCGATTTATTTACATTCACTTTTTTTTTTTTTTTCCCCCTGAGAACTTAACTAAAAATGGCAGAGGATTGCTTTGGGGTCTTCTGCAAATTCTGCCATTTTGTCACTTTATGAAGTTTGTGGCTGCTGTAGTCAATGTCAAGTAACTGGTGTGAAAAATCTGTATCGTGATTTTTTTTATTTTATTATTAAATATATGCTCACCATGGTAGCAGCATCTAATACTTATGCTGTAGGAAATTATGTGCATATGGAGATATTTATAATTAGCAGCAGGAAACTCAGTTTTGTTTTTTTGTTTTTTTTTTGTCTGCTTTTTCTATGATACCTACAGTTGTTATCCTTCAGAGGTGTATCATCAAACTGACAGAAAGCAAAACAGCAAATTACAGTGTCCATACAGATATAGAAATTAATACAGAAATTGCATACCTAATGCTCATTCTCTCCTTTTCTGTGTTGTTGTTGAAAGATAAAATGTATATGTGCTATATTCATCAATAATTTGCTAACCAGAGCATTTGGATATGTGATGACATGACATTATGACTTTCAAATTGGGAAGGAGGAGTTTGCCAGGAGCACATGAAGGCAGCACAATATTCCCCAGAGGATGAATGCTTTTGACTTTGAAGAATTAGATTACCACAGAATGGAAGCATGCTAGTGTTAGCATGTTAGCATGCTAACATGTTAAATCTTGAATATTCAGTTTTGGCATGTCAAGATGCTAAATGCATGGATGTAAGAATGCTAATGTTAGCATTCAGTTCAAATCCCAGTTGAACTGAGGCTAACAAAGGACACTTTTTTTTTTTTTTTTTTTTTTTTTTGCAATGCAACAATTTTGTTGCTAGTGTGCTATATACATTTTTTTCTTTTTCACTTCAGTGGCACCCATTTACTTCCAGTCGCTAAATACAACAATAATGCCACAGTAGTATTTTTGTTTGGATATAATCACCAGTATTTATGTTAACTCTCATGTCATATTTATGGGAACTTGTCTGTGAACTTGATTGCAGTTGTTTTTTGTTTTCACCAAGCCACATGCATTCCAAATCTTACGGGGAGCTGGCTGGGCTCAAAAATCTAGACTCAAGTGCATTTTTCACCAGGAATAACCACTCCTTTAGCTCTTCAGGCCATTTATATTTATTGCTGTTTACTTTTGCTGTACAGAGCATTCTGATCTCTTCCTTTTTTAGCCTGGGCATGCACAACAGCCTTCATTTCTCTTTTCCCCTCATATACCCCATTTCCTCCTTTAATAATTTCCCTCTCTTTTTCTCTTTCTTTCTCTCTGGCACTTGCTTCTTTCCCTTTTGTCTTCTTTTCCTTTTCCCTTTTATGTTCTCCTCTCTCCTCTTTGCTTTCCAGTGGTCTGATGTTCTTCTGGCAGTAATAATGTGTTCCTCATTACAACTTGTGTTTCCTCTTATCTCCACTTCTTTTATCAGTGGGCCACCACACATGCCCAAGAGTATGGTGGGTGTTGGGGGTGGAGGGTGGTGGGCAGCTGATGCTATCAGCAGGTGGAGATTTCACCACCGAACTCAGGGGCCCAGAGTAACCATAGGAGAGACAGACAAGAACGCTCTGACATGATGCGAGCAATGTGAACTCTCAGCGATCTGAACACCCCTCCCATCTAAACGCCTGCCTTTTTATTTTCTTTCTTAAGCCATAAAAACAGAACTAAATATTTTGGTTGTTAGTATTTATTGCTCATCAGCGTAGATTATGGTAGATTATTATTATTATTATTTGGTAGATTAAGGGTCAAGCTAAAAATCAGCATGTAAAATGAGCTCTGTCCACACTAAAATGTGTTTCTTTTGTCCATTTATGTTGTCATCAGTCAATTGCAACTCATTAATTTCTGCACTGAAGTGAGATCATCAGTTAAGCATTATAGTTTTATTCTTGCAAAGTCATCTAGCATGATAAGCATGAATGAAGATCAATCACAACACCTGTATTCCTGTCGTGAAATTCAAAGTCAGAAAGTTAGCTCCATCTGTCTGTCATTGAAGCCATACATCATCATTTTGAAAGAGCTCGAATTTGTTCATCCACACTACAACACAAGATCAGCATTTTCAGTTCATCCAGTCTGGAGAGAGTGGGTGGAAAGCTAAAGCAGAGAGAAGAAAACAATGTACGCACTTTCAAATTTAGCTGCTGCCGAGTATACATGGCTCCCATCAAACAGTGCAGACAATATGATGATGTCTTGGGAGTAAAATGTGTTCACACTGAGTGCACCGTAGACCTGTTATTCTAAAAAATTGCTATTAATGCTGCAGGAAATATAACACTTCCTGTTTTCCCAGGAATACCTGGTGAAACCAGGTGTTAAGAGAAGAGCGATTAATGTAAAAGCTTTCATGGATGGAGCATTGATTTAGATTTATTATTGTGTTATATCAGTCAGCAAAGGACAAACAAGCAACATTTGGTTAGTTCAAAATATTTAAGATTACTAGTTCTACTTCATAGCAGAACAGACCAAAGACGTTCAGTCTCTGCCAGCAGATTGTCCTTGTACCACACTGAACACATTGAAACGGACAAATTTGGGACATAAAGGGAATGGAGGGTAGAGAGCGGCCGGTAAACCAAAGCACAGGCTCACAAAAGCCTAAAATGATATCGCTGGTGGATATCTGGATGCTTGGGATGCTTTGGATGGCTGCTGTACACTTTTGGCTTTGTCTTTGCTGGGATGAATAGAGGCCTCTGTGGTGGTGATGACAGGCTTGTCCAGGCTGGGCCCTGGCAGGCTGGCAGATGAGGTGCTGTAGGTCCAGAGACTTCGGCTCTCTCAAAGGGGCAGGAGCCCGACAGGAGATGCTGGTCATCCTGGTTCTCCCTACAAAAGACACTGTTCTTTGCAACCAGCCGAGTTATTGTGACAAGCCAGGTACACACACACACTACATACAGGTTTAGCATATAGCTGAGGGCCTGCAGCACCAACTAAGCCTGTATACATCCGTGTGTGGATATTCTGACATGGAGCTAAGGTTAGCTTGCACAGAAGTTTGCAAAAAAAAAAAAAATCCTTTCTTTGAACACAGCATTTATCATACAGATTTATTTTATCGATGAATTCCAGTCTTTTATACAGCACAGTGATGATACACTGTGAATGCTTTGATTTTTGACTGTAGGTGACTGCTGGCTGCTGGCTGGTTTTAGAGTTCAGACAATGTATGCAGTTGCAGCTTTCAAGTCTCAAACCATGCTGTTATGCTCTGTTATACACAGAGTGAAATACAGACATTTTAGAAGGGAAGGAGCCATCATGGCTTTCCCAAGCTGTTTCATCATTCCTCATTCTGCCCTAATACAGCACTGCACAGCCGGCCAAGGCAAACGTGAGGTAAACACACTGCTCATTGGACTGTGTGACTCATGCTCGAACATGCTAGCACACCCTGGGGACTCTAATGGTTAAGGCTAGCTGTGGTCTTTTCATGTTTTTTGAATTATTAACAAAACAAGGAGACGCTGTAAATGTTCCAAGCAAAATATGGGATTTCCACACGCAATGCAAGAAAAGAGGGAACTCTCTCAGAACCTTTGCTTGCCCTCAAAGTTTATCCCATTCTGCCCTCCAAAAGATTCACAGAGTCTCTTTGATCCACATGCTGTCCTCCCCACTGGGGGGCCAGGGGGATGCGAGCAGCTTTTTGGTCTCTTGTTTCAAGTCACACATTCTTTCCTTAAGGACCCAAAGTTCCTGACCCTTAGTTCCAATGGAATTTCATATGCAAAAATAGTCCAAGCTTGTCAAGTCATTTGAATATGTAGAGATAATGCACTACTCCTCTTTTAGTATTCAGCATCCTTGGATCCTGAATTTGGTATTCATTTTTAAGGTGTCGTGATGAGGGCTATGGTAATTTCAGCAGACTCAGTGACAGGCAGACCTCTCCTGACCCTCAGTGTTCCTCTGTTTTAATATTTTCATCACGGTAATTTTGAGTTTCAAAAGAGTCTGTGTTGTCTATCAAATGGACAAAGTCTAGACTGAATTATATTGCTGTTCTATACAAACATGGAGACTCACATCTGACCCAATAGAGTGGGTTTTAAAAATAAATCACATAATCGCATGTAGGCATAAATCAGCTCAAAGACGTAATTTCTTGATAAGTGAGATCTCATATCTGACAATCTGACATCTGATTCTGACACACAAATATGTGCCATGTTTAGTTGCCAAATCTGTGAATTCCTGAGCATACCAATGTTTGGCTGCCAGAGAACACTGTTGCTGGCATCATTGTGTCATCTTACTGGATTAACTTTTCTATAATTTGTTTTGCATCTCCAGAGACAGAATTGGCCTTGGCTGTCCCTGTTTAGAAAGGGGCTTGCGACCTGTTATCCTCTTAGATGTGGAGCCAAATGCCCAGAGGTTACAGCCAGCTAAGTGGTTCCTTGTTTCTAATAAAAAACAGATCAAATAATGTTGATCCCTAGGGCTTTATAACACTACAGTCATGAACTCTTGGGCAGATAAATCTCTTCCAAATATCCCCATACAAAGGCATGGATGTGGGAGGAACTTCTTGGCTTTGATTGTATAATTTATAAGGCATAACATACCGAGAACCATGGAGTAAGAGGAGGGGGAAAAAGCTCTGACCACTCAGCGATGAAGCAGCTCTCTCGACTGTGAAATGACCTGATCTTTAGAAGTTGGCCATTACCTTTTCAAAGCAACACTGATGGCACGAAGTGCTTGTGTGTGCAGTGGGTTTGATGTTTAACTCTTCAGTGGTGGTTATCTCCAGGGTCTGCTTATTCTAGGATCTGCTTACCCAACCCCCTCGACTCTCCTTTCCCTACTCTCTCTCTGGCCCTTTCAGCTCCTACAGTACCTCTAGCAGTGCGACCAGCGAGAACACAAGGAACAATACTACGTTTGTCCACTCGCCCGGCCTGCTAAACAAATGTTCGGAGGAATTCTGGTGGCTGGTCTTGTCCCTGGGCTCAAGCTGATCCCACAGCAACTTCATCAACTTGTGTGATCAAAAGAACAAATCACCATTTATAGGTAGCTATATGGTAATGTAATTATTTCCACACTGTATACTTTTCTCTCCTTTTGCCATTATAGACTATTTTTTTTCCACCTATGCCAGCAAGGGAAATTGTTCAGTTGCCAAGGGCACAAACATGCATTTTTTAGGGCACGAGTATTGTAAGTGGGGTGAGACTGGGGTGAGAGGTAATGAAGGCATGACAGTTTCAGTTTATGCCACTTTCTCTGCCATGACAATTGCCATAGATATGGCGTTAATATGTCTACACCATAAATTTGCTGCTTGCAAAAAACCCCGCTTTGTAATTTTTACCCCCCAAGCCTAAATAACACGTTTTCATGGTGGTTGAGAGATGATATTTTACTTTTTTTTTTTTTTTTTTTTTGTCCTCAGAGGCAGGTTTGTGAAATCTCATGAAATCCTGAAAATCAAAACCACTTAAGTGAGGACTCTAAAGCGTATCCTCTCCACAATGGAATGTATGAAATCTACAACCCCTGTCCTCAGGCGGTGGTGTGGGTTGACAGTATTGAAGATGAGGGGGATTGAATAGCTGAGTGACATGGATCCACACCCAGACCTTCGGCCCTGTGGCCCCTGAGGTGACTTGTAAATGTATACGTACATGAACGATAACTTTGGGTATTATGGTTTCTATAGGAAAATACAGGAATTCTCAATTGAAGTCCTTTTCTCATTTTCCCTCATTTTTAACCATACAAGGCAAATTTGTAGTCTTCAGGGCTGGAATTCTAATCATTTTGAGCTACACCTGACTTTTTCTCAATATTTTTGAATTAGCATTATTTGTGAGAATAATACAAATCTAAAGAAAGATACATATGGACACAAGCATCAAATTTTATTAACTGCTGTAAATCTGTGATGCTGGTTAAAATCATATTCCATAACGAGTTAAGTCCTGTCCACAGTTTTGACTAGTAGTTTTAGCAGTTTGCTAGTTGCCTTGTCTGTTAAACCAGCTAATTAGTTTAGCTCTCTGAGTATATAAATGTACAGAAGCTACACACGCCCTTTCTCTGACTGCCTCACCTGCTCATTGGCACCTGCAGCTGAGAGTCATATATCCAAGCTTCCTTCAAACCATTTTCCACCACCTCAGCCAGGCCTCAACTTGGCCCAGCACCTTGTTGCCTTTTATCTCCACCCACTGATGGAGCNCCCCCCCAAAACTTTTCTCTCTCTCTCTCTCTCTTTACTGCATGCCTTCACAATAGCTTTGCTCGGCACAGTTCCAAGAACAGTGTTTATCCGATCACCGCCACAGCCCCACCCCCCCTTTTATTGGTGTGTGTGTGTGTGCGTGTGTGTATGCATTTGCACTGTTTTCCAAGCAGTGGGGAGGAGGTGTGGCTGGATTGTTATGGTAACTTAAATTGCAGAAAAGTTCCTGAGTGGGGTGTCTGCTTTATAGATGATTCAGGAAGATTGGAGAGCTGGAAGCATGCTGCATCCTGAGCTTGTTCCCTTTTCATTCATTCTCCTCTCCCCCCCAAACTCACATGCCCGCTCACACACACACACACTTCTTCTCAGATCCTGAGCTTCTATACCCTGAGCCCAGCTGCTTTGCCAGGGCAGGACTCTTCCATTCCCTTTTGTCCATGCCACCGACCTCTGAGCGCACTGGGAGCGCACCTCTGCAGAGCCTGGCCTGTAGCCGGATGCTTGGACATTGTGGAGATTGTTGGAGCAGTGGGTCCCCCTCACCCGGGCAACCAGGCCCTTTTGAGGCCTTACCCCTCACTGTTTGCCCAGCCACTTTTTCTTCCTCGGCTCTCTCTTCTCTTCCTTACCGTGGGACTGGAAGAAGGCTTGAGAGACAAAATGTTTTTTGTGCTCGCTGCTTGGTTGTGCTGCTGGTGGCTGGCTTCCTACGGTGCACCAAAGCTCCCATTCACTTTCTCTCCTTCTGTCTTTGACCTCCTCCAGGGAATGTAGACCCATTTGATCACATTAGGGGAGAGAGAGAGAGAGAGAGAGAGAGAGAGAGAGAGAGAGAGAGAGAGAGAGAGAGAGAG
>VXCM01000822.1:66196-131999 GCA_014773175.1 Lucifuga dentata
TTTTTTTTTTTTTTTTAGTTTCTTCTTTTTCTTTTTTTCCTTCTTCTTTCTCTGAAGTCCAGCTATTGTGAAGCCTTAGAATGTGTGAGTAGAGCTTAGCAGGACTGCCTCATCATTTCTCATTTCACACTTTTTCTTGATTCCTCACTCTTTTGAAAAGAGCTTGTGTTGTCTGCTTTTTCAAAATGCTAACTTCTGGGATCATATCTGTAGAAAAACAAGTGCTATTGAGTGAGAGAGATCACAGCATGTGGATGTGCCACTCTGAGACTCTGATCTGTGTTGAGGAAATCTGACGTGGCCATTTGACAGGCAGAGATACATGCACATACATTTTTTTTTTTTTGGTGAGAATTATATTGCCTGTTTTTTAAAAGCCAAATCACAGCATGAGTGTATCACTACTTGGAATCATACTGCTAGTATTTTGTCCTCTTTTGATTTGTAAGGTTTTTTTTTTTTGGTTTTTTTTTCGTATTTTGAAGATGCTCACATGGTTTTGGATATGGCTACTTTGCATTCATTGGAGGGTGTGTTTACAAAGAAGCAAATTTTGCAAAAGGATTTAAGAAGACCTCAAGAATCTTGTTTTATTTATGCCAAAAAATGCTTGGCCCCAATCAACCAACCACAACCAGTCTGAATGTCAATTTAGGTCATTTTCTACCCTCACAAAAGCCCTGGACTTGGAGTCCATGAAGCAGAAAAAAGCTGATGTAATGGGTTTAAGAAAATCTCCAAGGGGAGTCAAACCTCACCCACACACCCAGCTACCGCNTCCTATCTGTCCAAAATCCCACCTCTTATCCACCCTCCAAACTCCTTTCAAGTTCCAATTTGGTCAACACCCAAATATGTTCACTTTGATCCCCAAAATACAGCAAGAGCAGATTTTAAACTAAAGAACAGTTTTGAGACTGTAACCAAAAGTAAATGGTTCATCATTCTGATTACTGTTTAGGATGGGGGAAGGGGAGCGGGAGATAAAGGCAAAAGGATAAGGGAGGAAAAAAGAGAAAGGGAGGGGGACGAAGAAAAGAAATCCCAGTCTTGGCACACACACACACACACACACACACACACACAGACTCTCTGTGCAGCACTAAGCANCCCAGTCTTGGCACACACACACACACACACACACACACACACAGACTCTCTGTGCAGCACTAAGCACAAAAGAAACCTGTAACGCCTCCAGATTCCTTCTAGTCGAGTATCAAAGACATGCTTTGCTTTAGAACAAGAGACTAGTAGGACTGAGTGAACCTAGCACCGGCTCGGTTGGGTGCTGGGTGAGTTAATCTCTCAGATAGGATTTNTTTTTTTTTTTTTTTTTTTTTTTGCCCCTCTTTGGGGATATCAGTACTACTGTGTAGCACTGAATAGAAGGACTTGTCTAACCTGATCACTGACCAGAGTAAGTGAAGGGAGAGGCTCTGAAAACACAGAGATGGCTCCTGTTTTAACTTTCAGATTTGGGATAAATGTGCTTTCCTATCCCCCTAGATGTGTTTAGCATAGCTGCTATCTCAGAGCTCCTAGTGTTATTTGTTTGCATAGGTTTAAAAGTGACTTTTAGGTTGCCGTACAAATAAAAGTTAAAATTTTATGAAAAAAAAACTGCACCCGATCTCAATTCAGTACACTATGGTCGACTATGATGAGTCGCTAAAGTTAGATACAGTTAACCAGCTGTAGCAAGATCAGTAATCTGTATTCTGCTATTTTTAACTATTTTATCATTAATGGTTCTATTCACAACAATAAAACAAGAATTAAACATACTGTACCTTGTCATGTTTGTTGCAACCTGCAAATATGATGTAAATAAAGTGTGGGACTCAATAGAATTTTTGAAAACCTAATTACCGCTTTTAGCCATAGTGGCCACTGTTCAGAAACGCAATGATGCTAAAACTTACAGATGAATGTTACAAAATTTTGTCAACAGCTAAATATGCAACATCTTGCTAATGATGGAAAAACTTTAATACAACCCTAAAGGCTCCCAAGTAGCGTGAAAGTTAACAATCATGATGATGGTCCTAGATTGCAGTAGGAGACACATCCACCAATTTAGCGCTCTTACAACCAAACACAGCTTGTGACAAAATTCATAGTGTGAGCAATTTAGAATCAAATTCTTACCTGCTGCTATGACTTACGTCTATAAATCAGCACAGATGGATGACAATTTGATGACATGTTTTTCCTGCAGTTTTTTCTTGCTTGTAGTCGTACTACGATTCACCCGGCGTTCATTGCATAATCTGGCATACATCAAACTCAGTATCATACAGTCTGACACAGATTATGACTAAGATTTTATTATACCCAAATTGCACAACGTGACATGCCAACATGCCAAGATTGCTGTTTTTGCGCTTTGTATTACTTTTCAGTTGCCCCTTGCACCATACTTTATAATTGTGTACCTTAGTGAAAAAGAAGAATTCCGATCCTTTACTCATTTGTTATTATTATTATGAAGTTGTCATACCACAATGTAAAAATACTTAATCACTACAAAAAGTCCTACCTTTAAGTATCAGGAGTAAAGTACTTAAAAAAAAATCTGAATGTTATAGAGCAAAAGAGTAAAATATTTCTCTTGATAATTTAGTAGTGTAGGAATATAAAGTTGCAAAAATTGGAAATACTCAAGTAAACCACAAATTAGTTAGAATTTGTATTTGAACAAATGCAGTTTATCATTTTGCACATCTGATTTGTGTGTGTGTGTGTGTGTGTGTGTGTGTGTGTGTGTGTGTGTGCGCGCGCGTGCGCATGCCTAAAGCCATGGCAGAGAGAAAGCAATTGGAGGTTTGAAGTGCTTCCAAATAGCTTCCGGTGCTCCTGTGTTTGCCATCCAAGGTCTTCCCTCAAGGAATATAAGTTGGAAGTCGAGCAATGTCTCCCCTCACTCTATCCAGCCTCCCTCTCTTCCCTAATCCACATTTTTCCGTTGCATTATTCCAGGAAATGGCTCTGACTTTGTTTATTCACAGTCTCATTTCCTCTGGAATATCATTAGCTCCTTGGAGAGCCTTGAACTCCTGGATCATGCTCTGCTCCAGGTTGTTGTGGAAGCAGCCAGAAACATTAGTGCAAGTCAAAGAAAGATGGGTTAAAACTGACACACATAAGTCAGGAAAATCATCAGGAAAGTGTCAGAAACTGCTGCTGCTGCATTCGTCAGTTTTCACAAGGAAAATCAATATATCAATCCCCCACCCCTTGCCCTTATTCCTCCGTGTTTTCTTTCAAGGTCAGTACATTTGAAACTAACCCATGAGGTTAATTGCTGGTGACACTAAACACATTCCACATGTGGTTTAATGGTGCCTGCACTCTTCCTCTCTCTCTCTCTCTCTCTCCCAAGTGCAGCGTGACCTTAGCCATCCGACCCGGAAGTGATNTCCTCTCTCTCTCTCTCTCTCTCCCAAGTGCAGCGTGACCTTAGCCATCCGACCCGGAAGTGATGTAGGTGAGCGCTTCCTCTGGTGTAGTCGGAGCCTCAGTTAAGTGTTTCCTAAAGAAAACAGGGCCGATGTGGGCGAAACCTGAAACCAGCGCTAATGCTGGCTGCGTCTGTAATTTGGCCAAGGGGAAAGCAGAGGCAAGGGGAGTGAGGGGTAGCCCTGACTGTGTGCCCGTGCACACATTCATTAAAACCAGCCCTAATCACAATTTTGATATTGTGAAAGGGTTACTTGAAGTGTTAAACCCACAGAAAATTTGCACCTAATTCTGCAACTCTACAGAGCGTTTAGGCTCTTTTAACTCTTTGGTTTGGTTTTACAGCTGACATAGACTGTATAGATAAGGTTTAGGGCCAAACCCTGTTTCCAGCAGCTGTAGTGGACAAACAGCCTTAAAAAAAAAAAAAACCTGTATGCTATGCTTATTTCTCATCCACTCATCCTTCAACCTTCACTGTTAACCTTTGTTTCCGCTAGTTTTGAACGTGTCATTTCACTTTCTCAGCCTAAACTCTGAAATAAGACAAACTTGCTGCGGCGACCTATGGAAAGATGAAAAGATGACAAGTAAGATGAGTGTATATGTGAACCTGTGCATGTCCTGTAGCTTGGGCAAATAATTCGTAAATATACTTTGTAGGCCAATATTCCATAGCCAAGACACCTGACAGCCTCCAGCATGCATTGATGGCCGTAATGACTCGTGTTTATGCAGTTGTTTTGCGGAAGGTCACTCGCTACACTTAGTGTGTGTGTTATTTGTTTGCGTGTGTATGGACAGATTGAACCTGACCTTTACAGAAAGCCCTGAGGAGCGACTGGATTAAAAGACTCATCTCCCACTGTAACTGTGGGCAGTAACACACAAAGACACACACAGCAGATATGCAGAATGTGGGATGAGTCCAGCATCAATCCCGATAGACTTCATGTTTTGGCAAACCACTTTGATTAGCCATGTGTACTGTGTATATCTGCCATCTGATCATTTTGGGTTCACACAATCTGTTATCTACAAGAACACAGGACACACCAGCCACTGATTTCCTGACATATTGCAGTCCATACAGTTCAAGTACAAATTTAAGGACCAGTACTTCCAAGTACTCTTTAGGGCTATCTGACTGCTTGCGAGGCAGATAGGTTAGGCAGACTCAGATTTTACATTCAATCTGAGATAAATAAATACATAATCTCCATGTTTTTCCCCTTATTATTTCATTTTTAAATTGTTATTATTATTTATATTATTGATGCACAACGTTTTAATGCACAATAATGTAACACTCTAAAAGGAACTTTTTCATAATGTGTATGTTATTTGTACTGCCAAATATGTCTAAATGTGGGACTTTTACATGTAATCAAGTATTTCTGTCACATTTTTTTTTAAGTAAAATGAAGTACTTTTTATACCAATGCAAATACTGATACTTCATTGGTAAATGAAGTCTGGAGAAACAGACACTGGATTTTATTCCAGGTGAAATGTCACTGTGCTGAAAAACAGTTGTATTAGAGAAGATTCTTGTAATCAGTTCTTGGTAAACTCCTTCCTATCATGTTGGTGCTCAGGCAGGCTTTCTCTTCTCTTCTCTGGATGAGGAAGCACTTGTCAGTGACATGAGCTGCTGTAGTGTTTGGATGGGATAAAAAAATGCAATAATTCTGAGCCTTGTGGCTCAAACCTGAGTTGGGAACATTTCTTCGTCCTCACTGGCTTCCTAAAGCTTTGGGGTCTGGACATGTTGTCCATTCCAGAGGGCTGCATGGGGAGAGAAACAAGGGAGGGAAAGGGGGAGGAAGGGTTATACAGGCCTGTGCTCTAATCCCATTCCAGCGGGCCGAGCAGCAGCTTGTGCTGCATTCCACAACTCCGGGGGTTTTTGGGCGGGGAGGGCGAGCAACATTCCTCCACCGCCTGGGCCATCAAAGACGCCGCGTAACATCAAAGGCCACTCAGAGTCTAGGTGTTGATGACTGCAATCCTCCCCTCAGTCCACTTTTAGCAACCTCAACCCCTCAGCCCTCTAGCGCACACATGCATGCACACACACACACATTAGAGAAGACTGATTGCAGCAGGTATGTACACCCTGAGCCTCACTTCTCCCCATGTAGGCTCAGCGGGTCTCTGCTGCTGCATTAATCATAGCTAATTAATTAGTGACATTAGCTTTTGATTTACAGTGACAGTTGAGAGGAAAATGGGGAGAAAGTTACTGATATTTGCAGTGTTACTTCACTGCGGTGGCTGGAAGAGAGCTGCACTGCAACAGTCTCCATCTGCTGCAACAATCTGCTTCTTTCAAGACACTGACAAGCATTTTCTTTGGATTTGTACTGGGGAAAAGGGTTGAAATGATCTCATCACACTTCACTTGTTTAAGATGATGAATGGTAGCAATGAATCAATTAAACAGGAGAAGACCACAACTGATGTGCACCATGCAGGTTTCAAAAGTTTATTAAAAAAAAAAAAACGGAAGGAAAATCATTCAACATATTTGTTAGACCTTAATGATTCACAGAATGAGTTTTGGTATAAAATATTCAATGTGTGAATGAATACTTAGGAATACCTTTCTGGATTTTTATTCTCAGTGCAGAACCTGCAATTTTGGCCTCATTGAGGATGCTTAAAGCTGTTTATGTTGTACAACAGAACATACCTTATGGTTTCTTTTTGTGGAGAGCTTGAGTGTAGCTGAATTGTGTTTTTAAAGTTGAAATCTTGTGAAAAGTGTATGGAAACAAGTGTTTTTGCTTCTCTATCTGTGTGTCATATGGAATTGTTTTTAATGAGCCCCATCGTCCTCTAATTGTTACTTTGTTAGTCATGCTAATTAATTCATTGTGGCACCTTGATGCTGGAAAATAATTAATGCGTATGTTCACCTACTTTTGTAATTGTCCTCATAAGGACACCGGGCTCTTGCACAGGGAGACAATATGTTTACGTGCTGTTGTTAATTTATCTTTGCGTGCTGTGATCTCTTTGGGCAGGGAGGGGGGACGCTTGTTTCCACTCCTCTTCCTTTCCAAAATGGTGGCATCCAGCCTATGTTGACCCTTGAACTTTGTCGGCCTGTCCTTTGTTCACATTGCTCTGGGTTTTAGTACTGAAGAGCTGAAAGTGACACCGTGGAGTCTTTTTGAGTGCGCGTACACACATGCACACTTGCACGCCATTGATGTTTTGGGCTTCGCTCACAGAGTTAATAGAGTCACAAGCTCGGTGTTCTGCTCAGTGTTAAAGCTGTCAACTCCAGAGCCTTGTGCTACATATCAGGACATTTACATGATATTAGGTGTCCTCTACCAGTATCCCCCTCTCACACTGAAACCATGACACTTGTTTGCTTTGCCTGTTGCTATGAAGATGGCGTGGAGGTGATTTTCAAGGGAGGTGAGGGAGGGGAAAGTGACCACTGGGGGGGCATAAAGACAGATTATGACTGCTCTGCGGCTCGCACCATCAAGCTGGCTGGCTTAGAACACGCCCTTGACTTTAAAATAACTGTTTTCTTACCGGCAAAGGCTTCATAAAACGGAGTCCTTGACCTTTTGTTTTCTGTCACGCCATGTGCATGATTGCTTCATTTGTCCAGCAGTTTAGAGACGAAGTTAGATGCATCTCTTGATACCTCCGTCAGATCCCCATTTCTCCATCATTGGTCTTTAATTACTCACTTTCTTCATGTTGGTTCAAACTAGTGGTTCCCAACCTGGGTGTCAGGAACCCTCTAGTTGATCCTAAGTTTATTCTATACCTTTTTCTAGACATTTCTTAATTTTTTTTTTCTTTGAAAATATTTAGAATGTCATTTTACCTCTTCTAATGAAACAATCTATGAAAGGAAATCCAACTTTGGTCACAAATTGTTGCAAGGCATAGCAAATAGTGATTATTTGATCAATTGATTATTCATTTAGTCGAAGATGTCATAACATAAAGACATCTTGATTTCTTGATCCTGCTAATTAAACTAAACCATCATTTCATAAACCCAAAGGGATTCAGTTTACAAATGAAATGAATTGGAGAAAACAGCTAATTCTAACATTGGAGAAGCTGGATCCATGTAGTTATTGATTAATTTTGTTTTGTCCAACAACTGAGTTTTAACAATAGTTGCACATAGATACTGCTTCATTTTGAGGGGTTAGAAACCAAAAATGTTGGGAACCACTGTTTAGTCTGCCAGAATAATAGATGGATGCTGGGCTAGCTTGCCTAATTGTTCCTTGAGTCCCTGTGGAGGAGACAAAAGGGAGGAAGTCTTCATTATTTGAGAGGAGAAGCAGAGGGATCCCTTTACGGCGATAATGTTACAGGAGGAGGAGTGTCGGTCCCACCTGTAGGGCCCTCCCAGCTGCTCTACTGTAACTGGATCCTGCTCCCTCTCTCCTCAAGGCTACCAGCCCCCTTTGAAGTTATTTCTAGTGCTGGGAAAGAGGGGCAGAGAGTGACCGAGAGGGGGTTGTATGTGTCTGTGTAGCATGTTAGTGCATGTGTGTGAGTGTGTGCATCTATTTGTGCATGCTATACATACTCAAAATTTCATTTATGTAAAAGAAGGGTGCATTTCGAAACTCCTCCTCCTTTCATGTGCACGTTTTTCCCTCTGTGAGTGAAGAAACTCCCACTAGTTGTGTTTCTGTGACATTGTGTAATAATGGAATTAATCATTCTCACAAAAAAGCCCAGCAGACATATCATTTATGAATAGGAGGGAGTAAAGAATCTTCTTTCCCCCGCTTCTGTGAATTAGATGGATAATTAAATAGACATTATCACTTCTGGACATGATAAGTGCATTATGGTTATGATTTATTTACACTAACATTTCTTAAAAACTTAAAATCTCAGATGAATCCTTAAACATTTCTCCTGTAGAGTTACAGATTATGTAACTAAAGTGTGATGATTACAAAGGTAATATCAGAGTAATGTATCGTAACAGTATACAGAATCCTGTAATTTATTTGACCTTTAAGACATTTTAATTAAAATAGTGATAAAAACAGAATGGAGGAGGCTCTGCCTGGGCCTAACAAAAGTTAAAAGTAAAGTTGGTGCGACTGACAGTCAATTATAACCAATTATGCATACATGTTAGGTTATTGACAACCAATTTCCAAAACATGGAATCATATTTCAGTTTTTCTTTTATTTCCAAATCCCCTCTTTCAAAATCAAATGTTCCCCTTAAGTTTCAAGTCTCTACAACTTCATTTTTACAGTATACTTCGAATGAATAACACTAATGGAAGTCTGGAAGGTAGGAAAAACAATTCTAAAATTTCCCGCTCCAGCCACTGGTGTGGTCCTTTAAGATGGTGTGGTAACTTTAACTCATCTACACACCAAGGACCTAAATCTTCCTGGCAAACCTCTGAATGTCTGTTCAGTATGCATGTCTTAGGCTCGATGTTTAACCTCTCAGAGCCTGAACTACAATATCCATCATCTCCACCTGATTATCCTGTGCAGGGTCACAGGGGTCTGGGATCATATCCCAGCATGCATTGGAGAGGTCACTAGTCTATCACAGACCTAATGCTAACTGACATCATGAACATCCTAAACCTCCCAAATGACATCTCTCATCCTCTATTCACCCAGTTTCAACTTTTGAAACCTGACAGGCGTTACATAATTTCTTTAGTAATAAAGAATATCTTTAAGAGATCTTTCATCCCCAAAGCAATCCAAATGCTGAACTCAAGTTCACTTCGAAGCTTTCCTCTTTATGTCTGTTTTATGTTGATGCATGTTGATGCATCAACAGAGATGCATACATACAAATTAATCTTTGTTTTTATTTTTTCTAATCTGTATGCATCTCTGTTGATTTTATGTATTGCTGAGCTGAAGACAATTTTCCACCTTGATGGAAAATTCAGCAAGTTTCCAGACATTGGAAACAATGTCTGGAAATTCTGTTCCAGTGTCTGTTCAAATGTTATTCTGTTCTATTCTATTCTATTCTATTCTATTCTATTCTATTCTATTCTATTCATTCCATACATACAGGCAGACAAACTCATTCACACCTACAGGTAGGTTAGAGTATCTAGTTCACCTAGCCTGCGTGTCTTTGTGTGAGGAATACAGAGCATCCAGAGGAAACCACACAGACGTGTGTGTGTGTGTCTGTGTGTGTCATCTTTTTGTGTCAGCGTCAGACTTTGATTTGGTTTCTCTACTTTATGTCCAAGCTCTTCAGCTGAACTGTGGGACAGATGTGATGATGAAGAAAGGTGGACTACATGAAAAACTTGTAGATGGTGTGAGAGAAGAGAGTGTTCACTTGTGTGTGTTTTTATAGGTGTGACTACTATTCTCATACTTTCATTTAGATTACCACTTTGAGATTAAACAAATGCATCTCATTTAAGATTTCTTAGAGCAAATACTTCCTTTGTTTCACCCTCATTGGTGTGTTGCTAGAGCTAATGTGTGAGCTCATTTACAGAGGATGTTTAGGGTTAATCACCAGCAGGATATTAATTGGTTAAAACCTGCTCCCATGTCTCTACCTGCAGGTCAGTCGGGGCAAAAACATCCAGGCTGATGTTTGGATAATGGAACAGGGTGGAAGAGGCGCTGGTGAACACATTCATGCTTGTATTCTGGATGCTACAGTTCAGGAAATGAGCATCATGCTAAGTGCTAAAAGCTTGGAAATACTTGGTTATGCTCAGCACAGCTAATAATATCCTGTTGTGCAGACTTTACGCTGATAGTGGTAATGTGTGATCATTTTGCTTTTATTGTTCCGGTGACAGCCAATGTATCCTGGCGCAAAATCATCATGTGTGTAACATATCAAATGTGATATGATATCCAAACATCTGATACAGTAACAGGTATTTCCAGATGTCCAAGGTCAAGTACGTGCACAGAATGTTCTTGTTTACCAGACTCTGGCTGTAAAATACATAAGATTTCAACAATTATTCTGAAGCTAAATTATAATTTCATTCAGTCTTTATTATGCAAAACTGTCTTTATGTTATGTATGGATATGTTGGGCTAAAGTATATTCTAGTGATGATGATGATGATGATGATGATGATGATGATGATGATGATGTCATCTCCAGGCATTAATTACAGTTGATTGAGAGTTAAACTTTATTTCTAACATTTGCAACTGGCTTATGTAATTTTTTTATTTTTTATTTGGTGGACTATAAATAAAGTGTCATTTTTTTCGTAGGCACTGTCAGATGGTGTGAGTGTGTGGAGATGTACTGTGAGGCTTAAGGTTGTTAAAATCCGTGGAGCAGCGGGTGTCTTGCATGTATATGTCTGCGTTCACAGTTTGTTGTGTCTAGTTAATATCTGATCCTGATCCCCATTTTGCAAGTAGAAGCTTAATAACATAACAATGGAACAGCTAACGTGTCGCAGTATGGCACGGCGTATCAGCTGATGGACAGCACTTTTCAAGCGGGTGCAACTCTGCTGTATGTTCTGACATTAACTACTTTTCCATCTGTGCCCGCAGCAGAAGTCTTTTGTGTGTGGCTGCTCGATACACAAGTGAGCATTTACAGAATGTGGGCATTTTCGTTTGAGGTCATGGATGCTGGATACCATTTATTTGCAACAGTCAATGCTAAATTCTTATATTTACTTTGTGAGTGGCATCAATGTTGGCACTCAGTGGCTCAAACTTACAGTTCCCACTTTCTTGCAAAATAAGCTTACTTTCAGCTATAGTGCAACTATAGCGACTTTGGAAGGAATGCTAAAGCTAGGTGAGCTAAGCCACTAAAGCTGCCCTTTTGGAAATTAAAGGTGGCACGTGTGATACAAATGCTGCCTTCTTTGTAAACTCGTAATTTAGACTTGATTTAGACTTTCTTGGTCTTCTGACCAAGAAAAATAAAAGAAAATGGCCCTAAATTCGGAGTTCTGTCTTGGAAGGTTGGACAAGCTTTCCAGACTCCAAGTTCAGTATTGGCATCATTTCAACAAGGCTGCTTACACCGTAGACAGTAATTTATCTATTTATGAATCAATGTTAGAATTATTTTCTTTAAATCAGTCAGCCTACAGACACAGTAACATTAAACGTAACACTGGCAATGCAGTAGCTGTTTTGAAAAGGTAAATAGATCAAATGTTAAAAAGTAGCTTCTTTTGGTCCGACAGAGCCAACAAAACAAATATTTTTCATGGAGGCGTCTATGTTGTCTCCCACTTTGTTTAGCTCGAATGATGCTGGTCATAAATAACATACCTCTGAGTTACAGCTTCCCAGTTCTGAGTTCCAACAAACAACCGACCAAGGAAGGAGGATGAAAGTTTAGGCCACTAATGTCTTGAACCCAAACATAAAATAAATGTGCTTGATAGGATTTTACTATTGATGCTGGCAGAACTCTACAATGGCATGTCAAAAACAACTGGGTCATGAGACTCTGAAAGAGACTACAGGCCCCGAGAGAGATTTGTTCTGTGGGCTGTAATCAGACATCCCCCCTCATCCACCATCCCATCCTCACATCCCCCCAACATGGTCGCCACCTCTGTTGGCAAGACTGTTCTGTTATTCCAGGAAATTGCCAATGCTCCCCCCATAGCGAGGGCAGTGGAAGTGCTGTACCGGGGAGAGGGGATGGAGTTAGCGGAGGTGACGGGGAGGGCTGTTTGAGGAGGTCGAAAGGGTCGGCTGAAGAAAAGGCCTGTGGAGGTGGGGTGGGCGGGTTGCTTGTTAACTGGGGTGAATGAGTTCACGGCTAGCAGACGGTCAGTGAGAGATGCCACTGTTACTCCCTTGGTCACCCATGATGTGTTTCAGGCTACAAGCGCACACATAATGTGCGCTCGCTTCTGCACATGCTTGTGTTCAAACATTTAGATAACACATGCACGGCAGTGAGAAAGCAGGTGGGTGAGAGGACTGGAGCCGTGCCCGGGTTTTTCTTCTTCCCCTCGTCTAGGTAATGTGTGCATGTGAAATAGGTGCCAACCTTTCCTCCAAAATTCATAAAAGAAACCTATCAGCTACAGATCTGCCTGGTTAATCATTTAGCCATCCTAACAAAGGACTTCTTGTAAACATTGTCTTTGGGTGGCACAAGCTCAAGACAACAAAGCAGCCTTGATTGTAAAGCCGCAACCCAAATGCCACTGCAGCAAGACACAGCTCAGAAAGAAGCCTTAGCTTTTAAGAGCTGAGGTTTTAAGGATTTCATGCGTTCTGTGCACTGTTTGGTGTTGGTATCCAGACATGCAGGGAAGTGTCTATATCTGCATCCTGCATAGATCAGTTGAGCTCAGGGATCATTCTCCTCTCCAATCCGCCTACTGTTGCTTTTGATGTTTTGAGCTCCGTGTGGATGCCTGGTTGCAATGCACAGCACGTTTAGCACCATGTCTCAGTATAACTTTAAGCATGCATGCAATTCAGAGCACTTTTTAAAGTTTTAGACTTTGTACCCTGTGAGCATAATTTTCTTTTAAGTTCATAAACTGAGAGAGAGAGAGAGAGAAAGAGAGAGAGAGAGAGAGAGATGTGGCTGAAAGTTTTGCTTTGTCACCAAGGCTTTTCTAGCCTTAAGGATGTTTCAGGTGCAAATACAGATGTAGTGCGAGAGAGCAAACTTGCTGAGTATTACTTTTTTTTTAATGTTGGCTATTATACTTTAATGTTGAAGTGGAGATGCAGAGGATAAGCTGGCAGAAAGTAATGCTGCGTTCATTGTATCTCAGATCTGTGAAGTCGTAATATGGAATTATGTCATTTTTGATCACAGTGCATTCAAGCTAAACAAAGTGGGGACAACATGGACACCTCCATGAAAAGTTTTATTTTATTGGCTCTGTTGGACCAAAAGAAGCTACATTTTAATGTTTATGAGCTATTTACCTTTTCAAAGAAGGTACTGCATTGTCAGAGTTATATGTTTAACCTGTTGATGTACATGCTGATTGATTTAAAGAAAATGTATCTAAACATTGATTTATAAATAGAGAAATTACTATTTACAGTGTGAGCAGCGATGTTGAAACAACGTCGATTCTGAACTCTGGGTTAGGAAAGCTTGTCTTGACTTTCCAAGACAGAATTCCGAGTTGATTGTTTTCTTTGATTTCTCCCATTCGAATGGTGGAAATTCCAAGTTTCGAGTTCAAAACGAACGCAGCATTGGAATGAATTCTCAAAACTCACAGCACTAGCTGATTTTTTTCACTTGTTTTGATAAAAGACAAAAATGATTTGATAAGGTGGAGATTCTGGCTGTGCACGCACACATGCATGGCTGTGTAGCCAAAAAGACAAACTCCTTCATGCAAGGATGAGACAGCATGGCGAAGGGTGGGGAGAGCGAGTATTTTGGAGGTGTGGGAGGGATGTGGGGTTACTGGGGGGCTGCAACCAGATGCACCAGTGAGAGAGAGGAGGAGAGAGAGAGAGAGAGAGAGAGAGAAGGAGAGAGGGAGGGAAGGGGCAGAAGAACTGTTGTTGGATGATCAAAGGCTCCACAAATTGTGTCACAGACATAGATGGAGAAGAATGGCATGGATGGTGTGACTTGCATTTTGATTTCCTTTAAGAGCTTTTTTTTGGGGGGGGTGTTTAAGAATGAGGGCCCTGTTTTGATCCCATTACAAACTTTTATCAGGTTACTCCTTCTAGAAGGAATGCAAAAGAGGGAATGACAGCTGGAGAAGGAAGTTTTACAGTTTATGGTTTTCTCACAGCTAAAACAAACGTGTATTAACACATAAGGAAACATTTTTCAGTTTCTCATTGTTTTTGTTTTTTACAGATTTTCATTGAACAATAGCCAGTTTTTGTTTTTTTAATGAAAAGATAAACTTAAAACAGTTGCCAGCCAGATTTCATTTTCCCATTAACCCAAGTGAAAAATGGACTGAAAATACAAACAAGCTGCTAATTATGCAACAGACTCCCTCGAAGTAAATAAAAATGGGTTAAAAAGTTCATCTGCTTCGTGTTTCCTACATCCACTTATTCTTTGTGGATTCCCCACCCCCACATTTTCATTTGTCATTATTGAAAATGAATATTTACATTTTTAATTAAAAAAAAATATCAAACACAAACCTAACGATCCTAATCCACATTTTATAGTGAGAGCTTTATAATCTGTATTACATTTGATGAAGTATTTAACAAGTGTGAATTAAATAAAATAAAAAAGGAAAAACTCAAAATAAATGTCAAAAAACATTACGTTTATACTGGTAAACTGGCCATGATGGCGTTCACAGCAACAGAGAATTATACAAACCTTTTTCACGTTTTAAATTTAGCACGAGGCCAAACATGAAACCAATGTTAACACATAATCATTATTATTTATTCACTATCAGTATAACTGTCTGAGCTGTGTGTGGTTTTAAACATTAGTTTGATCTACAGGTGTTTTGCAGAAAGGGCTGTGGGGGGATGGTGAAGGGGGTGTGTGGTCAGTTTGAGTGACAGGTGGAGTTCAAATCCCCACCAGGATTTCATTGAGAGTGTGGCCTGTGTAAGGGGATATTCATGTGAAAGGCTGCCTCCCCCAGGGGCAGCACAGGCAGGGCGGAACAAGAGCCGCCCCCTTGTGGCACTTAGGGGGCGCCGGATGTCCTTCACCCTAAACCCTGGGTACAGAAAAGTGGAGCAGCGGGTGTTTCCAGTGGGCTGAGCTTGTGTGTTGTGGGGCCTAGTGGGGAAAGCTAGAACAAGAGAGGATAGGCTGTGTCATTTTCTGAGTGTGTGTGTGTGTATGTGTGTGTACGTGCATTTACATTTGCATATGTGTTTGTGTTGCCTTTGTGCACATGGATGCAGTAGCTGTGACCCACTTCACTAGAGCTCAGTCCAAAATCTCTCCCCATATGCTACCATGTGTACTATATTGTCGTTCCTCCATTTTATTTGTGTCTTAATTCGCTGAGAAATGTAACGCACTATAATGCTCTCAAAAATCCCCACGACACACACACAAAAAGAGTGATGTCCATTGCATGTTCTCTCAAAAAAATCCCTCTTTCATTTGCTGCTGAGATGACAGATATGTAAATTGTGGTTATGTGGCTCTACACATGCCGGTGGAGACAGAAAACGATGAGTCATAACCGCTCAGTATAGAATTCCTTATAGCGCACTCGTTATATAGGGAATGGTGAATAAGAGAATGAACATGGCAAAATGGCTCCATCTGAACAAGTTATTATGTCTTCTTTTTAGTCATTTTGTCATAGGAGTCTTAAAAATCTTAGTTTTAAGAACTTAAGGTTGTCTTCTTGTGCTTGTGCAGTAAAATCATTACAATGTTCCCAATACAAATTTGCGTGTCTTAAAAATTTTCTAGAAGTGACATCAGGATCATGCTGATCCTGTTTATTTGAAGATCTGCTTGTGCACCTCCTAGAATTAGCATGATGCACTAACTACAAAAACAATGGGGGCAATAATGTCAACTTTTGTCATATCAGCCATGCAGCCACAGTCAGTGCATTTATATAACCTTTAAAACTTTAATTCTTCAACAATTTGAACAAGTAATTTTTTTGTAAATGTAGTAGAAACACCATAATCAAAAGTAAATTGGCATAATCAAAGTTTTCATACTCCAACAGATCTAGGCTATGCAAATGTAAATAGATTTACTCAAGTATCTATTGTTTTATGATCAGAGTAAGCAATTTCCACATGCTTTAAAGGACCATACCCCCCATTTTGCATGTTTGAGCCTAATATATTCAATTTTCATACACGCAAGCTTACTGACAATCATTTCCTTTCCCAAAGCATATGACTGGAATGGCGAGTTAAATATTTTTTTCCTATCTTCCAGACCACCACTGGTTTCAGTTCATTCTGGTACGCTATTAAATTCAACTTGTTGATGCTTGAAACGTTCTTGGGATAGGTAATCCCAATTATCGTGAACAAGATATATATTCAAGTTTTTTCAAAGTTTCGTAATTTTAGCATTTAAGCGCAATAAAAATTGCAGAGTGAATATATGTCTCCACAAGGAAATATAGTCCCAAAAGAAGATCTGTGTTTATCAAAAAATTTTAACGACCTTGACTTCATAATTTTGCGTAACTAGTAACAGGTGAAACATCGATTTTTAAGGTGGGTGAATATTTGATTTTGAAAGATTAAGAGATTTTGCAAAATATCGNGAAACATCGATTTTTAAGGTGGGTGAATATTTGATTTTGAAAGATTAAGAGATTTTGCAAAATATCGGTAAAGCTGAAATACAGTTTTATCTTTTGGGAAATGATTGTCAGTAACCTTACGCATATGAAAATTGACTACATTAAGCTCAAACATGCAAAATGGGTGGTATGGTCCTTTAAGACCGCAGAATGCTTCCTCCAACATGCCTGTCAGAGTCGGAAAACCCCTTCCACTAGTCAGTTCGGGGGGTTCTGCGTCCGACAAGATTTGTAACTCTCCTCTTCCTACTACAAGTAGGAGGAGAGTTCACCTGAAGCAGGTGTGGGGAGGTATGAAAGTGGAGAGGGCTTTAATTTCTCTCTCTCTTTCTTTTCTCTCTGCCACTGTGTCTGTGACTGTCTGTCTCCACAGATAGAACTGAACCTGAAATTGAGCTCTGACATTCACATTTATATCCCCATTTATAAGCGATTGGAGATCATAAAGAAGACACAGAATTCCTGTTAACAACCCCCCTCCAAAAAGGACAGTTTGTTCTGTTTTCTGTTTAAATGATTAATTGCATTGAGATTACACACCATCTCCTCCCCTCTCTATGACGGCGAGTTTTCGCTCCAGCTTCCAGTGTGGGAATTCTGAAAAGGTAAAATACGGCAGATGTTGGATGAGGTCGCCAACCAAGTCAGAAGATAGATGCTGCTGCCTTTTCCTCATCTTGTGTACTTTCCGTCATACACTGAAGTCATGTTTAGTCGGTGAACAATGGAATCCTATTGATTCTGACCATGTATACAGCTTTCTCACTTTTTTTTTTTTTTTTTTTTTTGCCAGATCCTCTGATCTTTCAAAAACAAATGTTCAGGTGACACAACCATCTTAAGTTAAATGTTTTGCATGCTAACACTTAGGCACGATTGTAGAAGCCATGGTCATTTTGATTTCTCAGTAAAAGCCGTGTTCTCCTGGAACTATGTTCCCTGGTAGAGAAATATATTCTCTTCTGTGTATTGGATTAGTCAAATTAAGTAACTGACAAAAAATAATAACAGTGTGTGCTTCGCTGTGATGATTACCTATCTTAAGCACATTTCAAGTCTCACTGGAATGAATTGGCAGTCTGGAAGTCAGGAAAAACAATTGTAAAATGTACCTTTCCAGAATTTTGTCTTGGAAAATGGTTGGCAGTAATATAATGTGTATACTGTGCGTGCAAAATAGCCATTATGATCCTTTTAAGAAAATACGATTTATTCAATAACAGAATAACAAAATGGCTAAAGAATTAAGATGATCTGATTCTTGAAATAAGTAAATGCATCATATTTCCAGATCTTTACAGTATTTAGATACAGTATTTACAATCTGATCCACTTTTCAGACTAGTCAGCACCACCTAACAGACCAAATGCTTCACTAACACAAATCAAGACTGTTTTGAATTCCTTTTTTTCTCTCTTAACCAAACTGTGCTCCTTTTCCTTTGCTCCCCATCCCTGCATCCATTAAAGCCTCAGTAAAAAAAAAAAAAAAAAAAANAAAAAAAAAAAAAAAAAAAGGCCCTGTGCTGAGATAATGGTGCATTGGCCAGCCTCTAAAATAACAACATAGTTCACAACAACAACACAAGGCCTTTGGAGTGCAAGAGCCCCCTCACAATGGCCCAGTGTTCAGGACCCGGGGCGCAGGCGGGGCTCCCTGCTGCCATCCAAGCTGTTAGACAAGCAGGACAGAGAGGTNACCCGGGGCGCAGGCGGGGCTCCCTGCTGCCATCCAAGCTGTTAGACAAGCAGGACAGAGAGGTCATAATCACACAGCCAGAGTGCTCCACTTCCTGGTCCCCTCACACACTCTGAGAAACACAAACTACCACTCTACTGGACTTAGGTTCAGGTTTGATCACTGATGCTTGAACTTTTCCATCTCGACTTTCCACTTTTCTTCCATTTCATTTCACAAGGAAATGCTGAACATTTTTTTTTTAATGCTAATTTGTCTGACAACTATAGCTACTAGTTACTTCATTGGTTCAGATTAACAGATTCTTTCTTTCTTTCTTTCTTTCTTTCTTTCTTTCTTTCTACTTACAGTATGTTTGTCCGTCTTTGTTTCCTTGTTGCCTTCGTCCTTCATTCTTCCTTCCTGTCCTTCTGTCCTTTCCTATTTCAGTTTATCTGGTAAAATCCCTAAATCTGTGTATGAGATTTTCTCCCAATAGCTAAAATAAACTCTATTCTTCTTCAGTGAGTACTTCTGATACTTATGAGTTTTTACTGTGATACGTGTTTATGTCTACTTAAATAAAATGTTGAATGCAGGACTTTCAGTATTTTCCATTATGGTATTACTATGTTTCCTTAAGGTATGGATCGAGACGGGGAGAGAGTCAGACTTTTCATGGATCACTCCTGCATGAATTCATTCCACTTTTCCCTTGACATTGTACTTAAAGGGCATCTCACATCAAATTCATAAATGCTACTTTAGTTGACTAGGATGTGTGGCATGCAGTGCAGAATTGTTTCGGTTTGTAGAATGATGATATATACGGGTGGGCAGGTCAGGATATGTATGTTGGATGCAAGTCTGAGTAGGTTATGCTCTTTTATCTTTGTCTTTCCCTTCAAATTTGGCATCCTGCAAAGGCTGCGAGGGAGAGAGTGCTTTGAAATTATCATACCAAATGTGTATGTAATGTGTACCTGTACTCCCTCCTTGCTCCTCCAGCCATAGGCTAATATCTACCTTCCAAACAGGCATCCAGAGCTCGGCTCACCACTCTCTACTTACTCGTGTTTGCCAGAGAAAAGCCGCTTTGTGAAAATGCATACTGATGCTGTAAAAATGGAGGGGGACAAGGTGACTGCACCTTTTGGATTTGTGGAAAGGTGTTTTGAGCCAGAGCAGCCTTGCTACATAATGATCTCTCCTTTAGTTTTATCAGCGCTATTATGATTTTTTGGTCATATTCATAATGTGAGTGGGAGGTTGTAGGAGAAGGAACATTCAAGGATAAGTGATTGTATTTCTGAAGGTGCATTTCAGAATCTGTTTTAAACGTGTGTGTGTGTGTGTGTGTGTGTGTGTGTGTCTAACATGTAGCCCTTACTGACTAATTCCTGGGTCCTTTTCCAAGAGGAACCTTTTGATGAATCAAGAACTTTACCTGCATTTTGATTGTTGGAGCCAGGTTCTAAACTTGGGGCTGTACCTTCCACCTTGAAAACGAGTTCCTGCTCTCTGATGGTACTTTCCAGTGACCAGGAAATGCAAAAGCAAATGTTTTGAAGGAACTTTTAGTTTATGAGGTTGTTCCTTTAAGTTCTTGTGACTGTCTGGTCGAAAAGCTCTGTTAGAATCTGGTCCTCCTCACTGCCTCTGCACTATTAAAGCACAAAGCTGGTGGTAGAGGATTCAATGTCCTCATCAGGTTTCATCCTAAAGGCAGAAAGAAAAGATGGCCCACCGTGGAGCTCCAGTACGGCACACGTTGTCCACATTCCTTCCCTCTGACACTTCCATTGACATACTCATTTGCATTTGACCCCTTTACTCTTAGCTAAGTCCTCCAAAAACCCTTTAGGTCAGGGGCTTGACCTCTGGGCCCTGTGGCATTGAAGTAACTAGGCGCCTTCTGACTGTCTCTTCAATTGGCTTGCTGCACGACTTGCCTGCTCCCAAAGTGATGAAGTGGGGTTCAAAGGTCGGGGGTCACCAGAGGGAGAAGGGTATCTTGGGTCATCTGCAGTGGCCCTGAGGCCAGAGTGACCAAGGGCCTGGCGCCACAGTGCAGGCTTATTGGGGTGCTTTGGTCATTGGGTTAATAGGATAAGTGGCCCGCAGGTCATTTTGGTCCAGTTCTAATGCTAATACAGGAGCTGCTCTTTGCTCCGTTGCCATGGTAGAGAATAGAGCCTGGATTTGGGTTTTCACTTGGTTACAGTTTTAATCCCACTTCACTTCTTCAGAGGGTTGAAGTACATTATTTCACCCATGTGATTGGCAGCTGTGTATGTCCCCCAGCCATTGGTTTTATTTTAGTAGTGTGTATCATTAGCTTTATTCATTTTAGGGCTGAAACAATTAGTTTTAATCACTTTGAAATTGTTTCTTACATCATTTATTGTCTAAAATAGTCAGATTTTAAAATTATGAACTTGATCGATTACAGATTTGATAGTATGGGTTTTTTGACTAATGTCAAACAAACTAAACAATTTTAAGATGTCATGAGGGACAACTGACAACTTGTGATGGGCATTAATCATTTTTGATATTTGCTCTTATATTATCAGTGGTTCTCTTTTTGAACCAAATGCAACCAACACACTCTCAACAAGCCACCAACTCATGCATGCTGTATTGAAATTAAGCTTGAAAGGTTCATGCCCATGTGGAACAGAAGCATACAGTTTACACACTATTTTCAACCAAAAAATTACAATAACTATTTTAAACAACAATAATTTAAAACAACTTATTTCTAAATGAAACATATTTTAATTGTGAATAATTTGCCACTACAACAGAAGTCCAGTAGATTTTAAGTTTTGTATCTGCAGAAACTTCCAGAGTCAATTAATAGAGTCATTAAAAAGATAAATCAATGTCATTGTCAATGTCATAATAAATTGCCTCCCAGATTTATTTGAATGTTGAAGGAGTGATGGAATGTTGTGATTGTTAACTGCTTAAGTGCTTATAAATCAAGTTATATCTCTTGGCACAGATGCCTCAGGGGTGTATACTAGCACAACAAGAGCTGATAGTTAGATAACTGTCTAATAGTTTCTGGTGGCCAAATTCAGATTGTAGACAGGCTTTTTTTTCTCTTCAGAATGTATGGAAATACTGGCAAATACTGGCCCCTCCTTCTTCACCACTTCTTGGACCCCTTTGAGTGTATTTTATCATGCTTTAAGGTTTTAAGGTTGAACTGACATTGCCAATTACAGCTTTTTTTTTTTTTTTTTTTTTTTTTTTTTACTTTTGTTGCCCTTTACCTGCATTTTAACCGCAGGAACTTGGGTCTAATTTTATTTCCTGGGTGTAGTTCCTGCTCCCAAAAAGATCCCTGCTTCTACTTCATCCCAGGAACTATTAGAGTGGAATTTATTGACTGTCATTGAATAGGAGTACAGATGGAATTTCTTCTAATACTATTCATGTTTAAATTACACTTTTCTTTTAGCCAACTTCCCCAACTGATGGGGGTGGGGGGGGGGGGNTTTTGTCTGTTTTTTTTTTTTCACCTCTGCACCTCTCCTTTCCAACATCAAACATCATAGTCACACAAAAATTGATTACAAAGAAATTACAAAGAATGACGATTCATCACAATAGTGTTGTTGTCTTATATGCATATAATATGTCTCAAACCACATGTTTGCTGTTTAATAAGTTATCGGTTGTTATTTGCCTTTTTTCTTTTTTGTTTTTTTATGTATTTGTGGTGTTATCATCTTGATTATTGAGAGCAGTGGAAATGTAAAATCAAATTCTAGTTCTAGTTGCCTAACATTCTAGGATCCGTTTGGCCAAAAGCCTTATTGCTGGTTAACTTTGATGCTGATCTGTTACTTCTTGTTTCTAGATGCATCCTTTGGGACTCTGTAACAATAATGATGAGGAGGACCTATATGAGTATGGCTGGGTCGGAGTGGTGAAGCTGGAGCAGCCAGAACTGGACCCCAGTTGTCTCACCGTACTGGGAAAGGTAATGAACTAGTTGTTGCATAATGCATCATGCAGTGATATCACTCCCGAGACGTAACAGGTTATCATGTCAATTTATTTAGGAGTGACGGATTCATTTTGAACCAAAAACATGTACAACTGAGATTGTACAATACAGGGAGAACAATTGTGTGTTGAAGAACACATTGACTATACACACAGTATCACTTTACATACTGACAAATTAATTAATGATAATATACATGCAGCATATTATTAGTTACAGAAATACTGGAGTTAAGTCGGGTCATTTCAGCTCTCTAGTGTAACTTATTATTTTATTTATGGGCATCATTGTAGTATTAAAGCTGTGATTCATGTTGTCGCTTCATTAAATGCATCATTTAGTATAATCATGTTCATTGTATGGGGTTTTTAATATTGCTGCTGCTATTTACACCCAGCCTTCCTGTCGTGAATCTTAAATGAGGAAACATATCGGACAAGTTTTGTAGACGAGGGCCAAGTCCAGTCCTACACTAAAACAAATCAAATGGAGATATCCACTAGAAAATGTCCTTAGTCTTGGCCTAGTCTTAATCCTTGTCCAAGAAATTGGCTTTCATAAGGAACAAACTGCCTAAGGTCTATGATGGAAGAGAAATTACTGATATTAGACTCAAGACGGCATGAAAATTGAAACACAAAATTCTACATCTGTAACAACAATCATTTATTTTTGTAATCAGTATGAGATCTTTAAGAATCAGATTCAAATAAACAACAACAAAGCTGCCAGATGTATGTAAAGATGCTATGATATTTGGCTTCTTTCCTCTGTAATACAATCTTTTTTAGACAGAGTGACAATTTATGGAGTTATGGTTTTGTCTTTTTTCTTCCCAACACTGAGACAATAAGGTTGAACTGAATCTCTCCCTTGTCTCTCACCCACCGCTGCACCCCTCCTTCTTCCCCACTTCTTGGACCCCTTTGAGTGGTATTTTATCATGCTTTAATTAAGTGTTCCTCTTAATGGAATGTACCAACATTCCCTGGAGGATGGGGGGTTAGCCATTGTCTCATTTATCGTGTGCATGGCTGGTGACAGAAAGAGAGCAGCTATTCATAATTTAAAGAGCCCTTGTGCCGTATAGACATGCTAATGGTGCACTTTATCCCGTGATGGTTGCTGGTACGTAGCTGATGCTTAGACCAAGACCTGAAAACTGAGGTAATGTGGAGCTAAAGCACTTGAACCCCCCNACACACACACACACACACACACACACTCACACACCTCAGAACGAATTATTGGGGTGGCTTCACTTTGCTTAATGGCCATGGTGTCATTGAAGTGATGCTTCCATGTTTGCGGAACGCTTACACTTCCAGAGAGAAACCAAGGGATTTATAACTTGTTTGCTGGAGCCATTGTAGGTTAGCAGTGCTTTATAACTTAGCAACAAAAAATACTCATTTGTAATTGGTTGATTTGAGTTGAGTCCATTAAAATCATCTGTCAGGACATCTCAAACAAAATCCTGGTCAACAGTTTAACCAAGGTCTTAATTAAACTGTAGGTAACCATAGCAACAATGGGTGCTTTTGGACCAAAGGTTTGGAACTAAATTATGATCTAGTTTACCTGGAACTAACCAGAGTAGGAACTTTGTGGTTTTGTGGTTGTTTGTTTGGGAGTATGAAACTCAGTGTGTGGACTACTTTTTGTCCATACTGCTGAACTCTGATGTAATCCTGCAGTTGACCCCAACATGGGTTGGATGGGCACACCATCCTATTTTTTTGTCCTACAAAAAGAAGATAAACATGTGTATAAAAATGGCAGTTGTCCACTTGGGAAAGCTTGCACGTGACAATCAGTGATGTTTGTTGATGTTTGTTCAGGCACAGTTCCTGAACCATCAGAGAATACCTACCCTGGAGTAGGATGTAAGGATAGGTCACATGAGGGTAGATGGAATAAGGGCTTTGGAATGTGTCCAGAGAAACCAGTCAAAACACAGCACTAATGAGCTGGCCATTTTTATAAATGTTGGGTTTGGTGCTTCGCTCAGGGACACTGTAGTCTTAGCCTGTTGACCTTTTGGCCTCCAGCCAGCTTCTCTAACCTCTGGGCTTTTCTGTTTTCCTCATCTTCATTCAAACATGACCATAATTAGAGGAGGGAAAGCCCATTGTTGCATCTTGACAGAACCTTGCCCACGGCCAGAACACAGCTGGGTGCTTTGCTTGGCACCATTGCTTTTGCCAGGCCAGACAGAGCAGCATTTACCCCCCTGCCAGTCTGCCTGCTCAGCCCAGCCAGCCAGGCTGCCGTGCCCAGCCCGGGCGGGANTTACCCCCCTGCCAGTCTGCCTGCTCAGCCCAGCCAGCCAGGCTGCCGTGCCCAGCCCGGGCGGGATACGATGCCCACTCCTACACATTCACTCCGCCTGGTCTGGCCTCAGGCTCTGAAGTCCCCCACCCCTGCCCAGCCCTACCCGTCTGGCCCCAGACTGAACCCAAGAGCCCACTCCACTCTGCTGACACTTTGCCACAAAAGTGTTGAGGTCTTGTTGGGACAATTTAGATTCCACTCAATTACAAAATCCCAGTAAATGCACAAAACTGAATGGGGGGATGCTGCTTACTCTAATTCATGTCTAAATATAAAGTGTCTGGGAACACAAGGCTGGTCAACATGTAGCAACAAGTGAAAAGTTCTGTTAAAATAATTTTATAAGATCCCTCGAAGACCCTAAAAATAATATAAAATAAAGTGATGTTAAAGGCCACTTAATGCTGACTTTGTTGTGTAGTTGATTTTTGTGGATTTTGTTATTTTTTCAGGGAGCTCTTTTACTTTGAGGTTTGTAAGAAATCCTGTACGGCACATCGATAAGAAATTTTTAAATTTCTCATCCGAGCAACTCGGAAAATTGAGATCATTGCAGAAAGATGCTCTGACATCAGAACATTTTGGTGTAGAGGAAGTAGAGGAAGAGGAGGAAGAGAGGGCAGTCATGCAGGCCTCTGAAGTTCACTTGCAGACCTCACCAAAGTGCTGACGTGTCACATATATGTACACAGTTTTTTCCTGCACTTCCTGTCTGGTTCCTGAGAGAGTTGTAGGGCCGTTGAGCCTCTGACCTCCACCGCCTCCTCCTGTGGCACATCAGTAACTCCTCCTCCAGCAGAATGGAAACCAGGAGTGAATAGCTAAGAGTTTGACGAGATCTTCAAAGCGGTTTTGTGTTATCTTAGTTGGTGCTACACGAGATGACACTTCAGTGCAGCTCATGGTGCCAGTAGAACTCTGTTCTCTGTGGGACTCATAAATCATTGGAACAGTTCATTGTTTTGGCATCAACAGCACAGTGACAATTAAAAATAGTCACATTACAAAAGTAATATGGAAAATTTGTCCCAATGTAGTGCAGTATATGGAACATTTAGAAAATGAAAACTAGCAAAGGTGTTTTTGTTTTTTTTTCACAACACTAAGACAAACATTCTGTTCCATTTGCTACATACTGTAATTTTACCTACTTTAATAACATTTTGCTTGCTGGTTTCACCTGCATTGTGAACAGCCAATCACAGTCCCAAGTCCTTACTGTGAAACAAGTAGAAATTATGCAGTGTGGACGTTTTCATCTTACTTTAACATGAATTTGTTCTTTTCAAATGGAGCTGCAGCAATTAAAAGCTGCGTATCTCAGCTTCTTTCTTTCTTTCTGTCTTTCTTTCTTTCTTTCTTTCTTTTGTAAATGTTGCGTATGTATGTCTGATGAAAATATCATCATCTATGTCGTTCCCCCCCNCTCACATTATTTCCCCCCCAATACCCTCAGCTGTAATGCTCTCCCCTACGCACACATGCATCTGTTCTCATGTTGGATTATTTATTCCAGTCAATATCATATTCTTGGTTCTCGTTTCACCCGCTGTATGATTTTCTCAGAATTCACCTCCCTCCCTTCTGCTTCACACATCAATTTTTGGCCGCCACTCTGTAACATGAAATCATGCTACAGGCTGTCGCCGCTGGCCCAGGCCTGGTCGGGGTCTTTGTTGCTGAGCCTGTGTGATATCGCTGCTTTCAAGTGCCGCGGTGTCAGTCCAACGGCCACACGAGGCCAAAGCACGCCGGCTTTTCCCCTTTCATCCCGCCTGCTATACTGTGGGCTATCATGACATCAGCCCCAACCCGTCCACCCAGGAGAAGAGGAGGCGTGAGAGTTAGAGGACACAGGGAGGGGTGGAGGACCTGGGGGGGGGGATTCTTAAGGCCATGATAAAGGTGAATGTGTGAATTGATTAGTCAGTCTACCCATTTTTAATACATTAAATATGTTTAAGTCATTTATTAATAAAATATTTGCTGCTTTTTCTCTGTTTTATAATATCGTAAACTGAATCTCTTTAGGGTTTTTTTGTTGTTGTTGTTGTTTGAAGTGCATTTGTGTCTGTTATGTTGGCATTTTAGAAATGAAACCAATTAAATGATAAAATAACCAAAATAACTGATAGATTAAATGATAATAAAAATGATCATTAGTTACAGGCTTAGATTTATGTGCTGATCAGTCAGGAAGAAGCTGGAAAAAAGCTGCAGACCCTGCTCTTTTTTTTTTTTTTTTTTTTTTTTTTTTTTTTTGGATCTACAAGGTTTTACTTTGCAATAAGGAGATTAATGTAATAAGAATCTAGTAACTAGTAACTGCAAAGTAACTAATAACTACAGCAGTCAGATCAGTGTATGGTTAAAATTTACAATATTTCCCTCTGAAATGAAGCGGAGGTAAACCAGGAAATTATCCAAAATAATCAAATAAAAGCGTCATAATGAAGCAGTACTTAAGTACAATAGTATTTTAAGTACAGTACTAGAGTAAATGCACTCTACGATCAGTAAATCTTATTCTACTTGCACAGGAAGAAAAATGCGACCCTTCCTCCCACGCAGCTTGTGTAAAGCGAGCCTCTTGGCTGCTGTAGCATGTAAACCTCCCTGGTATGTGCTTGTTGTGTGTGGCCTGCCGCTGCCCTTGACCAGCTCATCTCTGAACTACGATCGGCTCCACCTGAAACTCCGGCCAAACACAACATTTCACAGAAACGGAGCGCAACTGGCCTGAGACAGGCTGCTACAAAGAACCTAAAATAACTCCAAAGTTTCAAGAGCTTTATTGACGTCCTCCCAGAAATAAAGCTCGCTACTTTAAAGGTTTTGCCAGAGGCTGACTGCCATAAAAAGTGCATCCTGTGTGGGAAGTTTTCTCTTTGACACACACAAATACAACTGTAAAACCACCATTGCCGTGGAAGAATGTGAGCGAACAGAGGATGAGTGTCGCCGTGTCTTTTTCTACAGCAGACCTCCTCCTCACTGCAAAGTCGCTTATGGACTCCGAACTTTCTAGCATTTCAGTCAGAGATGCAGAGAGGGTGTAGTGAATGCCTGTGTGTGTGCATGGATTTTGCAGTGGTGGAATCTTGTACTCAAATCAATCATTAATACCTAAGTAAAAAAAATCGATATTACAATGTAACATTACTCCATGACAAATAAGAGGCCTGAATTCAATATTTTACTTGGGTAAAATAAAATAAACAAGTATTATTAAAAAATACTGTAAAAGTATTGATATTGGACAAGAGTGCAATTTCATTTTGTTTATGGAAGTGAAAGAGTGAAAATAAGGAAGGAAGAAAAAGGAGAAAGAAAAAAGTCAGATATAAGAAGGAAAGTATTGAAGGAATAAAGATGGAAAGAAAGGGCAGAAGGAAACAAAGATAGCAGTGACCTTTAATGAGTTTATTTCATGTTTATGTAAAATCTGAATCTGCAAAGTAACTAGTAAATACAGCCATCAGATAAATGTAGAGGAATTAAAAACACAATATTTCCAAAGCCTTCCAAAATGGAAATATGTAAATACTCAAGTATCAGTACCTTAAAATTGTACTATGTAAATGTACATAGTTCCTTTCCATCTATGGGAATGAAAGAAGGAGACAGAGACAGACAAGGGTTACAAGGATAGTGTATGTGTGTGTGCATGTGTGTGTGTACACGCCTGTGAGTGTGAGAAGAAGACAGAGCCTTACATAAAAGAGAGGAGATGGCAGCAGACAGATGAGTGTGATATGGAGGGCGACTGGCCGCGAGCCTGCGGCCAGGTTAGCTGTTCCTACACACTCAGGTGTGTGTTAGAGGTCGTCCTTAGGCCAAGACAGTTCCAGTAAGGTGTCAGCCACAGGGCTCGTTTTAAAGACGCTACAACACTGGATTTTACCGGCTGACTTTTAGCCTCTTTTTCAAATGGCTTCTTACTGTGTGCTGCCCTTCAGGCAACCTTTCCCCTGGGAATTACCCTCATACAAGCTATTTAGCATCAGCAGAATCCATTTAGAGGCAAAAGCAGCCTGGATTATGTTCTTTATCATCATATTTAATATATCTACAAAATGTACTTTTCCTATTTTATTTTCCTACAGAATAATTCCTAAAGCCTGATGTTGGGATGTAAACATCAGTCTCTAGTGTAGAATTTAAACACTTTTTGTAAGTCTCTGTCCACCCAAAGCTCCTTCCTGCAACTGTGTAAAACTTTAACAATAAACACGATTGCAAACCTGTTGCAATATGAACATAAGCTGTTGAAGAAATGGCCACTTAAAGAGCAACTTAACACCAAATCCATTTTTTTGAGATATTAAAGGAACCATACCAGTAGTTTTTGCATGTCTACACCTAATAAATACATTACTGTCTACCATTTCCCAAAATATAAAAGTATATTTTCTTTTTCATGTTATGTTGTCAAATCCCCTAACCTTTCAAAATCAAACATTCAGATGATATACCCACCTTAACATTCAATGAAGAAGGCACAGCCATTCTAGTTTCTCTAAAAGCTATATTCTCCTGGGACTATATTTCCTGCAGAGACAGACACTTTTTTATGTGTAGCTTCATGTCGGATTGATTATAACTTTGACAAAAATAACAATTTGGAGTTTACTGTGATGGATTATGTATCTCAGGCATGTTTCAAACCTTAAAATTTGCTGGAATTCAAACCTCTATTTGTTGTTGTGAGCACAGTCGGTCATCCTGGCCATGTCAGAAGAACTAGTGGCCTGGCAGGTTGGCCTGTGTTTAGCTGCAGCCTGTGCATGACTGTGTCACTCTGTTCAGCTCTCACTCTTTTTTCTACCTCCATTCTCCTTTCTCTGTCTTCAAAGACATTAAAGCTGACATTTTTGAAAGCACAAAGAAAATTGCTGTATTTTCACACTCCCGCTTCCATTGTATTTTGTTAAATTGCGGTGCAGCCACAATAGTGATTGATTAACAGTGGTGGCTTTGGTTCGATACAGCTGGAGCTTGTTTTTTCTCCACAAAACTGGCAGAAAAAAAGCTTCTGATAATAAAACCAGAAAGATGCAAGAAGGATATTGATGAGACATTTTTCCTCCAATGCTTAGATGTCTCTGAAAATGATGCTTATTTCCTTTCAGTTGATACCAGCCAGGTGCTGCAAGTGGAAATTCAGTTTTACGCTGTTCAAATCAGAGAGGGCTCTCATAGGCAGCTGTATCATTAAGTGTGATGGCGTAGTGACTTCTTAAACTTCTCTTGCGTTGTCAGATTCTCTGAGTTGGATTCTGTTACTCTGTATGTGTACACACAGGTAAAAACTTTGATTCTAATCTGATTAAATGTGATGTAAACACTATATTCAGATTAAAATCTGCAGAAACCAATGTCAATGTACTTTGTGTAACAGGCCGAGATCATGCAATGTAAACTGATTTACTCAATCTCGTAAACAATCCATTGGCTAACATTTGCTATAAGAATTCTGTGCGTGCATTTCCTCACCTGGCGAAATTTTTCTCATAAGCCAATTAAGCAACAAATCATGTATATTAATCCTTTTAATTCCATCCATGAGGTCTGCATTTGGTTTGGAGGAACTGATCCGAGACACAAGGTGGGCCAGATCCAAATTATATTCAGTCGAATCAGGTCCAGTTAGGGTCCCATGTCTGTATCCATATGTTTCATACCCAAGTGGATCCAAATGGACTCCCTATCAGCTTTGATCACATGGTACGTCATAATCACTACAGGAGAAAACGTGCTTGTTCACTGGTGGCGATGGTCTCTCTTTATTTGGATCTCTTCAGGTTAACCACTTTCTGGCTGTCATCAAACCAGTTTTGAATGTCTTCAGGTCCATTTCAGGTCACATGTCTTTTTTTGAAAAATTTATTCATGCGTTTCTCACTTGGATAGGTTTTCCAGGGTTCGGTCCAAACTTTTGGATTTGTGAAGAACCCTACTGTGTATACAACTTTTTCTGCTTTTTTTTCCCTTAGTTGATGTACAGACAAACATCAGATGATAGTGTGCAGGTAAACGTACGAGTGTTAACACCACCAGTTGCCCCAAACACATGGCAAAAACACTTAAAAACACGGCAGTGGGGAGGGAGGGATGGAAAGAGAAATTGAAAAAGATAGGAGGAGCAGTTGGAGAGAAGAAAAAGGGAGAGAAAAGCTTGTGAAGCGCTGAGCACTCGGGGGCCTCTCTGCCTCTCAGGCTCTCCTTTCATGTTTGTCTACGCCTCAACTTGCTGATATTATCTTGGCCGCTCTTCCTGGCGGGGTGTCGGCAGAGGTTTTCAGCATGGTCAGGCAGGGGTCTCTCTCNCTCTCTCTCTCTCTCTCGCTCTCTGTTTTTCCATGTCTCTCACTCTCTGTCAGGCTGTGTAGGAAACCCTCATCCACCTTCCTACTTCAACCCCCCCCCTTTAAAAAAGTCCTCCTCCTAAATCACTGCTTCACCATGTTTCACGGCACTTGGAGGCTCCCGGGATCCCACTGCGTTGGTTTCCATGGTCACTGGGAAGCTCCTTGTGTCATGTGGCTCAAAGTGAGCCGTCCCTGGGCCGAATTACCCAGCCTTCAATGGGAGGCCAAATGACCATTATTAGACTTCACAGCTCAGACCCCTATTTAAAGAGAGAAGAAAGAAGCCCTAGGGACTTAAGATGAGAGACAGAGAGAGTGAGGGATGGAGGGGGAGAAGAGAGAGAGAGAGAGAGAGAGAGAAAAGAGAAGAGGAAGGGAAATGAGAGGAAAGAGAAGAAAGAAGGGCTGTTAGCACTACTGAGGAGTTGTTTCTTTGCATTTTTTCATTATATTTGAGTCATTACAAAAAAGTAAACTCTGAAGGAAACAGGCTGATCAGCTGCTTTCCAGAGGTGGAAAAGAACTAAATGTCAAGTACTATAGTTGCAATTTTACACTACATTACTTGGGAATTTCCCTTATTTTTTACAACTATGAGTTACTTTGCAAGATAAATCATTTATTAACTTGGATCAGTTTCAACATTAAAGTGCAGCATACATATTAAAGTGTCAGTAATCTGACAGTCAGCTCTTTTCTGTAAAATGCACTTTTAGTTTTGCTACTTAAATACCCTTGATGTCAAATTGTTTTCACTGCAGAGTTTTCCTTAGAATCTCAAAATCAACTGCTATTTTTTTTTAAATTAGATGTTTTTAAGAAAGTAAGATGTTTGAAGACTGAATAATAGATAAAACAACTTGAGATGGAGTAGTCTGTACTTTTACTTGAATTTTAAATGCAGTACTTTTACTTGGAAACAAGTATTTTTATACTGTGGTATTGCTGCTTTTACTTTTACTTAAATACTTCAGCTACAGTTATTCCCTCTCAGCAGCAGCCAGCCACAGCTAAAGCTCCCCTGTCTCTCAGACCGAAACAGAATGAAGGGGCGGCGTTGGATCAAAAGACGAGCCGTGGAAAAAGTAAATCTTAGTTAGAAGAGGTCGGATCAGATGTCCACCCACGTCTACCAAAGCCCCGTTTTTTCTCTCTTCATCTCCCTCTAAGCCTGCTGCTTTGTAGGTGAATGTGTTTGTGTGCATGAGAATCCTTACGTCCTGCACCCTGCTGCGTATGTCAGGGCCATGTTGTCTTTAATTTAAGGCTAGGACCCATGCCTGGCATGGAAGCTGGAAACTGAAGCCCCCTGGTCCCCACACAGCTAATCTGATGCCTACAGATGCCTCTACTGCAGGGTTAGCGGGGGTGAAAATGGCATCCTCCTCTTGTGGTTTAAATTCTCTTTTATGCTCCGCCAGGGAATTGAGGTCGGTCCCAGCAAGGAGACAGAAGAAGATGTGTGTGTGTGCGTGCGTGTGTGTGTCAATATGAGGGTAACATTGCAGCTTCCCACATGGCAGAAGAGAGAAACCCGGAGAAAGGCAGAGGGTGGACGATGACACCTGGCAAATCATTCAGTGGAGCCCAATATAATTATAAAACTAAGATGAGATTCTGTCATTACAAATTTTAAAGAGATGATTTTTGTTATTTCTCCTCATTTTTAGAGTAATATAGGGACCGTTTGTTGAACACTATCATAGTTGTAAAACTTGAGGTTGACGTCTATAGAAATACATCCAAGACAAACCCATAGGTCCTGACATGCCCTGAAATCTTTGTTTTTGATAAGTCCTTTATGTTTGTAACATGTTCACATCAACATGTAACACATTTGAATTTAACCACCTACACACCTTGTTTGACTCACACATGAAGCGCCAGCCTTGCAAGCAAGTGTTGGCCAGTGTTTGTGTTACACAGTCTGTCAGTGTTTAAACAGATTAAAGTATCACAAGGATGTGAAAATTAAGATAAATGAAAGATAAGAACATGGGAATCTGTTCTTATCTTCTTTAAGCAAAAAAAAAAAACCTTTAGAACAATATTTAGATGGGACAAGAATCATCATCAGGTCTTCAAAATAAGTCATTAACTACAGAAGGATTATAAGGAGAAGCTGGTCATAGACCAAAACTTTGACTGCTGCCGCTAAGATGTAGTTGTGAGTTTCAGCAGTGTGCAGGAAATTTTCTCAATTATTTTTTTATTGATGCCAAAACAATTATCAAATTTGCAGGAATTCCTAATTGAGACAACAGTGAGCTGTTGTGTTGGAAGTCATAGCTGAATGAGGTAAACACACTTGGATGCTGCACCATCTTGCTGCCATGCTTTGTTCAAGGCTATTTTGCGGTCATGGGCATTTCCTGTTTTGGTGTTATCTTTACTGGGACACAACAAAGCAAAGGTATGCTGCTCACTACGTGACCTAATGGGTGAAGAGATGAGCCCAGCAGCCACTCTGTAGGTTATTTAATGTGCCTTTAATATTGTTTGCAAAAATCAGTGCAAATCGATCCCCATAAGAGCAGGGGATCAACTCAAATCAAATCATTCAAATTGATTTTTGCCGAATTTTATTTTGCATCCAAAATGTGTGTTTCCTGCTGCAGGAATCTGTAGAGTTTACTGTAGTTTAAGTAACAAGGTCTTGTGGCGAGGACAGGTCAGAGTATCCTTACATAAACTTCCATTCACAAATCACACACAAATTGAAGAAAATAATGAAGAGAATTTGCAAAAGAAGCTGCTAATTATGTACCACAATCCCTCAATTGACAAGAAAAAATAAAACAATAGACGGTACATGGTGCTGGATGTCATCAGAAGTTCTCACTAAAGCCTAATGTGAACCCAGTCAGTCCATCTATCCACGCTTCTCATTCTCTTTCCTTTGCATTTACCCACTGAACAAGACAACCAAAGCTGAAGTCCGTGTCGTCGGAAGGCTGCACAGCAGGAGGTTCAGACAGAACGGAGGATGAATTGGGGTGGAGGGCCGAGTCCTGACCTGCTCTGCCTTGTTTGTGCAGGGAAAGAAGACAGCAGGCAGCATGCATGCTCCTCCACCATTGGCAGGATGGAGAGACAGAGGGGCAGCAACAGCAACTTTTCTTTCATGCAAGCAGGGACATGGACTCCTAAAGCCGCTTCAAGGCAGACAATTAAGAAATACTGCATGATGGGAACAGAACTGAGGAAAGAACAAGTCTAAGTGAGACGCCTCGACTCCCTCCAATGAAAACACATTATATCATAAAGAATCATCATTTAATGTTTATACAGGGGTTTTACAAAAAAGAAAGAAAGAAAGAAAGAAAATAAAGTTCACAGCAATTTATAGGAAACAAGATCTTCTTACAGTGATTATTCTGATTATTCTTCCACTAACAGAGCATGCATATATAAAAAAAAAAACTTTGAATCTAATGCAATTCCAGCAAGAAGTGGATTTTTGTTTAAAATATATTGAACCACTTAAATTAAGTAACTAAGAAAAAAAATAAGAACGACCAAAAAATTTAAAAGACGGCATGTTCATATATCTATCTCAAGCACGTTTCCAGTCTCCATATATTTATTTTAATAACATACTGGAATGAACTGAAGCAATGGCAGTCTGGAAGGTAGAAAAAACAATTCTAGTGATATCTTTTCAAAAATGGTCAGCAGTACTGTAACGTATGTGGGTTGCATTTATTGGAATCAAACTTGCAAAATCACCAGTATGCTCCTTTAACTGGCATGCTGGCAACCTTGTCCTCTATGGCAGAAATTTCAACTGTAATAGAGGATCATTGCTTATTCCACAATCCATCAGTCTTTCCCCAGAGCTGTTTCTAAGTAGAATTGCCATCACATTCAACCAGATAGCTCCTGTTTAGACATTAGATGGAGGGTATCTAAAACAGAGTATTCTTGTCCTCAGCCGGAAAGCTTGTTTATTTTCCTGTGAATCACAAAGGTTCAGAAACCAAAACCGGTAAAAAAACAACATGGGAGGGCCACAGAGGAAAAGTGGAGGAAATTTAATTAGTGGTTGTCCATTCCTTCAGCCTCGGCGTTTGGTCTCAGCAGGGCAGATCAGCGGGCAGCGGGAGGAGACGAGACTAAAAGGCTGCTGATTAGTGACTGTGTGTGTGTGTTTGAAGTCACAAGACGTCGTACCATGGAGAGAGACAGAAAAAGGTGGACAACAAGCAAGACAAATGTAAATAAAGAGAAAGATGAAAAGACGTTTTATAGATCAAAATCTGAGTTGAGTTCAGTAATCCTTTCTGTCATTAGTTAAAACATTAGGAGAAAATAAAGTTCAATTTTCATGTGCCAATGCTTAATTTAAATATTTCCACTTTGAGAGGCCTTTTACCTTTCCACCACTGCATTTCAGAGGGAAATATTATGCTTTTATATTCTGCTGCATTTGCATTATGGTTGTAGGTACAACTTACTTTGCTTTTGTCTTACTATTGCCGTTCTTGTCTGGTTTACATCTCCACTATTTGGAGAACACACAATGGATTTAACATATTATCAAAAGAGGGTCTGAAAATGACGTTAAATGATATACATTTTTTGCTGTTGTTGGTTACAAATTTCATTTTTAATCACCCTTCAGTCTCTCTGGAAAAGAGCCGTGCTTCATTCTGATGACACAATCACTTTTAAGTATCATTAAAAAAAAATAGTTTAACACATTTTTTGTTTTTACTTGAGTTGATCTGAATGCAGGAAAACACCCAAAATTTGAGATATTGCCAACTTCCCAAATGAAAGGATAGAAGAAAGGAAATAAGGAAGGAACAAAAGGAAATGGGGAAGGAAGTAATTATTTCCAGAGTCTGGTGCATTTGAGTAAATTCCATAAAATTCCATTTCCTATTATATTCATTTAAGGACCATACTGTCAATACTTTTTCAAGTTTGAGCCTAATATATTCAATTTTCATACATGTTCCATTACTGACAATCATTTCCCAAAGGATAAAACCGTATTTCAGCTTTCCTGATATTTTGCAAAATCTCTTAATCTTTCAAAATCAAATATTCAAACGACACACACACCTTAAAAATCGATGTTTTGCCTGCTAATAGTTATGCAGCCTTATGAAGTCAATTTTTGATAAAAGCAGGTCTTCTTTTGGGAGGCTGTATTCCCCAGTGGAGACATACCTTCACTCCACACTTTTTATTGTGCTTAAACTCTAAAATTATGTAACTTCGAAAAAAACCTGAATACACGTCTTGTTCACAATGATGGATTACCTATCCCAAGAACGTTTCAAGTATNTTTTTTTTTTTTTTTTTTAATTCACCGTTCCAGTAGTATGCTTTAGGAAATGATTGTCTGTAACGTTCCGTGTATGGAAATTGAATATATTAGGCTCAAACATGCAAAATGGCTGGTATGGTCCTTTAAGTCTTAATTTATAGACAAAATATCATTTAGCATGTTAGCATTTTTGCTCCCACATTTCAGTGTTCACACAATTTACTATCATTGATCAATTTACTGCTGTGTGTTTGCAGTGGTTTTATATGGAAGTTTCCATTCATGGTCAGGGTCAGGATTACAGGAAGTAGAAGTGTGCATGGAGGGAGAAGGGGAGGAGAGAGGAGAGAGAGAGAGAATCAGTTTTATGTGAAGAAGCACCTCTGTTTGTTTCTCTCTCTCTCTCTCTCTTCCTCCATGAACTGTTNAGTTTTATGTGAAGAAGCACCTCTGTTTGTTTCTCTCTCTCTCTCTCTCTTCCTCCATGAACTGTTCCTCCATGAACTGTTCCTCCAGTTCCTCCATGAACTGAGCTGAGTGATGCATCAAGTCATTTTTTTCTGTTATTAAATCTGTAAACATCACATTTGCTTAAAACAAGTCAGAGAGTGTGGCAGTGCTGCAAGATTATTCTTTAAACCTGTTTTGAATACAAATTGACTTGTTTCAGAGCAAGTAAGAAATTACAGTATTACTTTCAGGACTAAATAATAGATAAAATGACTTTGGAATAGTCAAACTGTTTGGTAGAAGCGTTGCAGTGGAAAACCTCAGGCTCCTCCTCTGATGTGCTGTGCTGTTAAAATGTTTCCCACTTTTGTCCCCCAGAGACATGTTTCTGTTACCAAACTTGACATTATCACCTCAAATAAAAGCTTTTCACACCGTTCCAGTACACTGCCACTTGGTGAAACATATCTTTTCCTCAGGAAATGCTTTCAAACGGGGCCAAGCAATGCATTCCCTCATATGGAGATTTAAACCCGTGGTAAAGGCAAACTAAACACCCATGGGAACTCAATTCCTTTCAGGGAGAAGCCGTGTGGCAGATACTAGCTGCTGCAGCGCTCTGCAGGCTGGATGTTTGTGAACATGATGTACAGCACGGTGGCAGGGTTGGGGTCAGTGTACCTGGGGTGGGCCTCATCTTTGTCTCATGGTGAGGTCATTATACCTCCCCCCCGAAATCTTCCCTCTGTCTCTGTGTCTCTCTCCACATTGAGACACTGTCCCACAGTGTCAACCTGTGGCCCTAACTGGTAATAACACACCATTAATTCTTCCCTGTTTAACCGAGGCCATTAAGATGTGTGTATGTGGTGTGTGTAGTGGTGTGTGGTTTGTGTATAGCCACGCTAGGTACCCTATGAGGAAGTGTTGCTTATTACACACCAGAAATCAAAACTGTAGAATAGATGAAAAATGGAGACAAAACTAGCTGCGTTTATATTTTTATCACTAATGGGGCAAAAAAGAAAGATTAAAAGTTTGGCCTGAGGGTGGCGCTAGAGGAAGGATTCATCCTTTGGGAAGCAAATCATTCTGTATATTTCAAGATACTGTGTGTACGATGTTGACTATCTGAGCTAAGGGTCGTGCTAGAGGAAAGGCCATTAGAATCATCATATGAGGGTTCATCCTCATAGGATCATGATTATCCCCAACAAATTTCCTGGAAATTGAACTTTCACAATATCGTGTCAAAGAAAAGAGAAAAGTCAGAGTTGGCTAAAAAATGATAACAGAAAATATCATCCATGAGTAGCAAAGTTCTAACACTATCTGGTAAATTTGTGATGTAAGGTGACCTTGAGTTCCTGAAAGGCGCCCATAAAAAAAAAAAAAAAAAAAANAAAAAAAAAAAAAAAAAAATGTATTATTGTATTAGAAGATGTTGCTCTGCACTTATAAGCTTATTCATACAGGCCCAAAGTGCTGCACAGCCAGAGTGATATCACCATCCTCAAGGCCTCCATATGCTTTAAAAGAAGTAGGTCTTGTCCGACCATTGTGTCCTGTTTTATCTGACCATGTTTATACCTGTTTAGAAAGTTGGGGCCAAAAGCCGACCATTGTAGGGAGGGCAGTGATTGTGAACAAGAATTCAGCACCTTTGTGATGTTGAGTGATGAATCGCATAAGTGGGAATAATGGTGCACACTTTCACTTTCACCCCTCTTCTCAAAGGCCTTGCACAGGGTTGCAGTGACAGAAGTAGTTATGTGAAAAAAGAAAAAAGAGAGCTTGAGAGACAAATTGAACTCCTACCTACTTTCATAGACTAACACATTTGGCCAGTCACTTTGTGAAGTAAACATGACTCTGCTTGTCTGTTTTGGAAGATACAAATATTATTGGACATAACTGCCAAGTTGACTGTCAGAAAAGGGGTTTCAGGCACTATCAGATGATCTGACCTGTCATAAAAAACAATAGTCTTTAAATACAGTCCTAGTCATGCAATGTAATCATATTCATGCAAAGAAATTCTGATAGGAACAGTGGAGACATTTTGCTCTGGAGTTAGTGTCTCCTGCTTTGTCATTTTACAAGCCAGAATCAGTGAGAAAATGATCCAAGTTTGTAGCTTTTTGACTTTCCCCTCAGTTCCTGCGGTCGAGGTGATCATTCTAAGACGTAAACAGGTCTGCATTCTCTTCCTGACTCCATATCTGATATTAATGGCTGTTTCTGAGCTCACTGAGAGGTTCAAGTGATTCTTTCCCCTGTATATTTATGTTGAGTAAACTACCTCATTTATATGAAAGCAGCAGAACGAAGAGGAGCTCAAGGAGGCTTCTCAGCTCCTGTCCTCCTCCGTGTGACACGCAAGTGGATTTTTATGTGCTTCGTAAACACTTTTTTTTACAGCTTGGGTGATGTGCAGAGACATTGTACCACTCCTTTAAAATTATCAAAAAGCATCCAAAATAATATTAAATAGTAATATGAGAGTCCAAAGGTGTGAGGGGCAAGAGATGTTTAAAACTCTAAGGAACAAGCAGTGTGAAGAACATACACTGCAAAAATCCTGTTATAAACAAGCATAATATCATGGAATCAGGTGATATTTTCTTGAATCAAGTAAAAATCTACCACATTACAAGTGAAATTTAGTTAATAAGTTTTCTTGAAAGTCTAGCCAAAACACAGCACCATCTGACCTTAAAACACAACCTATTCAATTTGATTTGGATCTGTTTAGCTCCTTATAAACAATTAAACTTTAGGAAACCAAATTAAACTGGCTTGAAATTAGATTATTTCTCATTTGGGATGTCATGTCATTTCTGCCAAGCCTGCCAACAACAACAACCAATACCAACATTTATTGTTGAGTGAGAATGGGGTGTTCAATCTAAAAATATTTTTTTTGTCATTCTGGTGCATCTGTTTGCCTTATTTTGACTTGTCTCAAGACACTAACAAAAAAGTCTTGAAACAAGTTGATTTATATCAGAAAGAAGTTGATAATCTTGCCAGATGATACTTTTTTTAAAATTTGTATTTAGAAAATAAGACTTTGAGGTTATTTTCAGGCATAGTGTTGTCTGAGTAGCATATCTCATGGTGATAAGTATTTAAATATTTGAGGCATTTGTCAATTACAGACAAAATGACTGAATAATTGACTAATCTCATGTATGTGGTGCTCGATAAGAGTATTTTCCTTGGATAAGAAAAATTAGGTTGACTCATCTTGAGTAAGATCTTACTGCAGTAAGTTCTTATTGTAACTTCCATCTGTAAAACAATTTGGTAATGGAATTTCATGGCCATGAGTCAAAACCTTTAATATAAGTGGGAGGGATTCAAGAAAAAACAAAATACTGGTAAGATTAAGCCCAACAGGGTCATCTGAGTTCATGTTATGCTCTTGTAAATGGTTTCAGGATTGTGTTTATGTGCTTGTGGCAACAGGGAAGTCCTTATTTTTTGTTTGATGTGACATTGCAGACTGCAGATCCAGCATGACGGCAGCGTCAAAGCAGTTTGATTGCATGTCATTTGACCAATCTGATTGTGAGTCAAGCATCCGTAAACAGAATAACATGCTATGACAGATTTACAGTCTGTCAATGAAGTGTCAGTAGGAGATCAAAAAGATGCTTAGTGATGTAAACTTTGGATATTTGAACAGGGTAAATGGCTAAATCCGATTAAAATAGAAAAATGTCAATAACACAGTGCAAAAACCTTCAAAATACCAAGTCATGTTGTCTGTTAATGAGTCCTAAAAGTCTTATATTCTTAAAACAAGTAAAACAATCTGTCTGTGTTTATACAAATCAACTGGCCTATTAGGATGGAGATTTTGTTGCACTTTACATTAGTGTCTATGCAATACACAAAAGTACAATATTTGCAGTCGATAATACTAAAGAAGAGGCAAACAGTTTTCATTCCTTTCACTTGACTGCTCAGGCTTTCAAATGAGATGACAAATAGCCACGTTGAAAACTTTGATTTTATTTTAGTTGAATGTAAATAATGTCTTGGCATACATGCATGCTCTGAGAAGGAGAGAGGAGGGAAAAAAGGCGACCACATATAAGAAAATCCATGGGAGAAAAGTATGCCTTTATCTTTTAATAAACCGTAAAGCCAGGAGGCAACATGAAATTACAGCATAATAGCAGAGGAGAGTCTTCTGAAGACTTAATTGCCTTAATTATAGTAGTGCAGAGAGAGGAACAGGAAAGCGGGAAGAGAAAAAACAGCAGGGAGGGAAGCAGAGAAGAAAGTAGGAAAGAAAAAGGGAGCGATGCAGACGCGACAGAGGAACTCGCGTTTGAGCAGCATGCAGGTGTAATCCAGGTGTGTGTGTGTGTGTGTGTGTGTTTGTGTGACTCATGCATATTTATACCCTGCAAAAAAAAAAAAATAAGTCTCTTTCTGGAATTCAATCCTGAAAATATCATTTTCCTAAAGACAAATATCTGTCAGTGTAATGGATTCATTTAAACCTGTTTCCAACTCAAATTTTAAAGAATCAAGTCCCATTTCTCTTGATATTAGAACAGTTATCTGTCTTATTCTGGCTTATTTCAAGAGGCACCCATTTCTAGAAAATTCTTAAAGGGGACGTATTTTTTTTTCCTTCTTTTTTATAGTCTGATATAGCAGGGAGTGTGTGTTCTACATTGTTAAAGGTATAAACTTCATGCCTAAAGAAATGCATCCACTAAGACAAACTCCTGAATTTTTAAAAGGATTTTGATTAGTACTTAATTCTGTAACATGTTTGCAGAAAGAAGCAACTGGTCAATCAGAACAGAGTTGGCTTTGAAGCAGAAGACCTTAAGAGACAGTACCTAAAATGTATAATTTTAACTCAGCGTGCACAGTGGTGCTGCAGCAAAGTGTAAAGGTGGATCAGTGTTTTTTTGTTTGTTTGTTTTTTGCACATTAAAGCACAGTAGAGGTTTCAAAACTGACTTCTAAATGAAAATAAGAGCATTTAAATCTTATAATATATCCACTTTAAAATATATTAATCTCATCATACTGTTAGATGCTTATACTTGTTTTAAGAAAGAAGGATTTTTAGGATTCAAAATTAGGATTAAATGACTTAAATGAGGTTTTCTGCAGTGCCCATGTGCGTGCATACAGTATTTGTACACATGCACCTTTTTTTTTTTTTTTTANTTTTTTTTTTTTTTTATAAATGTGTGTGTTAATTGTGTTCTTAGGCACATAAATCAAAATTGAGTCACTGGATTGCTTTGCATACGTCCCCCCACGTGAATGATTGAGTGAGCGTTATGCTGAGAAAAGTCTCTTTCCAGACGAGTGAAAATTTCTCTCCCTCAGATCTTACAAGCTGGCAGGCTTACTTAGGGATGCTAAACATAGCTTTCATTTTCCTCTGTGTCTAGACTGGGCTCTCAGTACTTTGTGCTGTGGTTTTTGTTCACTCAGGAAGATAGTACCGTAATTCTCATGCCTCCAAGCCAGCGGGAAGTTTGTAGACCAGCAGTATTGCAGTATTATACCTGTGAATCCCACCAAGCATAATTCAACTTCACAGGTTTTGTAGATTTTTTTGATGGATGACTGATCAAGCCCTCATGGTGGGGAGTTCAGCTTTGACAGTAAAATATGATGCATTGTTTCAGAGATTTTAAAGGGGACATTATTTCCATTATATGGGTCTATTTGGAAACTTTGTATTGCTTTAATTTAAATTGATCCTGCCATGCACACTGAGTGAAAACAGCCCTTTTTAACAACCCTGTTCTGCCAGCTGCGACACTACAGCCTTGTAGTTCATGGTTCTTTTAACACAAGTGTTCCAGAAATTAAGGACTAATCAAAAAATGAAGCTTTCAGGGTAGATCAGGATCTTTGGGTTTCTCTTATTGGATGCATTTCTACATGTGTGAACCTCATGTTTTGCAAATTTGATGATTAACACACACACTCCCTACTATTTCACACTGGAAAATGAGAATAAATTGCAGAAAGCATCATTTGTCCCCTTTTATGGAATTTCCTGTTCATCTGGCATATCCCTGTAGAAAGCTCAGCAGTCCTGAATCCCAGGAGTGAGTCATCCATGGGTTCCTCCATCAAATTTCTAATTAATTGTTCTTATATACAGAAAATAAGCTCTGTGGGGAACACAAGCCTACAGCAGATTCTCCTATAACATTAATTACACCTGTTAATGCCTCAACCATGTCATTTGAACAAGTTGTAGCTCAGAACAGTCATACAGATTTGTTGGCTACAGACCTTATTCTCTAAATAAACTGAGAAGTCTATGAGGGAAAATCATTTGGAACTCCAATGCAGATTGAACTGAAAGTTGGCCAACAAAAAGACACACCGTAATCGTTCACCTCTTCAAATCATTTCAATCTCAGTGGGAGTGAATCTGAACAAAAGCTCACATTTCCAGCACATTATTCATCTTTTTGAAAACTTTGCAGCAGAGGGCTGAATACTGTCTCAAATTTCTTGCACAATATCCACTTACACAGGAGCTCTGCCACTTGTAATTCTATAGCCAGTTAGAGTCTGAGGTAAACAATATTTCCACTCCACACCTTCTCTCTCCACTTACTGAGAGTGAGAGTTGAGTTTATTCTGAACTTTGAGTCCTGACGAGAAAAAGTGAAGATTACAACAGTATGAAATGTTTATCTTTATGTTGGTGTCCGAGGTTGTAGTATTTTTATAAGCTTGGGAAGGAGATGTCTCATGTTTTTTAAGAGTGCCAGTTTGCCTGTGGGTGCATTTTTGTTGTCGTCAGGCATGTCCCTGCACTGCAGCGCAGGCCTGCCCGCGTGGAGATTCTTTAGGAGGGAGATCTCTTTCTTCTCAAAGCATCTTACTAAGAGCTATTAATTATTAACTGGGAGAGCTAACATCAAAGGCGCAGACTTGTGCTGAATTAAATGGGAGCTAGAGCCTGACAGAGTGGAGCGGAGAGAAAACTGGGTGAGATTTCACTCTCCTCACGTTTGAACTTCCAAGTACAAAAGTGGGAAAGAAAGAAGGGAAGACGTTAGCTTATGTAAAGCAGGCAGGACTAAAAGAGAAAGTTTGGAGAGCTTTTATTTATAGAGCGTTTCTGCTTGAATGTTTCAGTGCTTGATAAGGCTTTTATTCACAACTAGGAAAGATCGAATCAGTTTACAGGGTTAATTAGTCTTTAATGAGCTATGAAAGGCAGATTCATAAACATGCTGTGTCTGGATTTAACCAAAGGAAAGCACATTTTGAAGGACTCTTTTCAGAACCAAACTGCGTAAAATTTATTCAGAGTGAATTACACTCAAAGTTGACAGAATAGGGCATAAGTGGGCAAAATGTTTATTTTAATTTTTAAAGGTATTTGGCATTGTTCCTGATTAATTATAGTGCTAAGGTCACGGTGTTTCCAGGAAGAGATGGAAATCCTCTCCAGATTGTTATCATAACCTTAATAAGTCTTTATCAAATCCTAGTCAACTCTAATTGTACCCTAAATATAACCATCTTTAACTTTACACCTTTACCATCTCATAACATAACCATATTTAACCTAAACCCCAGTCTTTCAGTTTGATGGGGCTGTCACAGCACCCTTGCCAATAATGCAGGTAGGATCCATAATTTCCTGGGAAGACCATAATAAAGAGTAAATATCCTTCACATAGGATGACCATTGGTTCAGAGTAGAAACTGTGAACACCATTCAATGAGTTCACTAGATAATACTGGAGACAATACACTCCTGACATGTTGAGGGAATTATATAATTGCCTTCCTGCTTGAACTTATATTGAGTTACCAGTTTATTTGGTACATCTGTCTGACACAACAGCCCTGAATAAATCCAACATTTGTCAGTCTAAATGTTGAGATTTTAGTGTCAAAAAGATGTCGACTCATCTCTGTTGTCGTGTGAAGCTAGCGGTGGCGTTATATTGGGCAAGTCTAAGATATCTGCAAGGAAGTTGGATTGTTGACAATCGCATTCAAACACTGCAATTGTGGTCATCACAAAAGCACCAGAGGATTTGGTTTGGACTGATTAGATTACACTTATTGGATCACAATGTCACTGTTGCATCGCAGCAAGAAGATTCTGAGTTTGAATCCTGGTGGGCCTTCCAGGGTTGAATTCTCTCCATGTCTGCGTGGGTTTCCTCCCACAGTCCAGAGACATGTAGGTTAGGTGAATTGAAAACTCTAAATTACCTGTAGGTGTGATTGAGTTCTCTCTCTCTCTCTCTCTCTCTCTCTCTCTGTGTGTGTGTGTGTGTGTGTGTTAGNCTCTCTCTCTCTCTCTCTCTCTCTCTCTCTGTGTGTGTGTGTGTGTGTGTGTTAGCCCTGACATGGACTGGTGACCTGTCCAAGGTGCACCCTGTCTCTCACACAATAAATGCTGGAAAAGGCTCCAGCCCCCTTACAACCTTGCGGGTATTAAGACTGGGTTGATGGGATGTGTACCTTTCTCGTACTGTAACATTAGATTAGGTTAAGCATGCAACCTAAGCTAAAGCACATTTGTGGCAGCATTTGCAGCTGTCATTTTGGTTTCTTCAAATCTAAAGTTTTGATTCATGAGGTGTTTTTTATCCGTCACTTGTCTCCTTTTCTACGGAAGTAAAAGATGTAGGATGTGGCTCAGGTTGACAGTGTCCCGTTATTGAGTGTTCGTATCTCTGAAATCACCATGATGAAATCTAAAAAGAGCAGCCCCTCCTGTACATACCACTTCCTCCCCTCAGTCTGTGTGTAAGCGCCTGTAGTCCGGTGCTGTGACACCCTGCAGCCACTCGGCAGCCGAGTCACACAGCAGCACTGTACATTGTCACTTTGATCTTCACCCCCCTTCTTCCCTCCAGTTATGAAGGGTGCTGGCAACAACCCAAGGGCACTTGATAATACCAGGATATGATCCCAACCGTGCTCTTTTAGATCCCGTAGTGCAGACATCAAAATGTTGTCTAAATAGGGCGCCATGAATCAAGCAGGGCAAGAACGGGTTGTGGGGAAAGTCGGAGTTAAGATAAAGGAACTTTTTCTTTTTTCCGATGATGGGAAGCCAATTTGGATTCTGCAAGGAGATACTTGGGGTTCTGCAGATCCAAGCATTTCCTTTATCTTTTGCCTTTAGCAGGAGTCTTCAAAAGACTGCTGTACTATAACTTTCTCTACTTTTAGATGAAAGAAACTTCACTGTTTCAGCAGTTGATAACTTCGCCCAACTTTCCTAAGCACACCACAAAAGAATTGAGTTCATATCCAGCTCTGTGTGAGACACAAAGTGTTCTCTGCAAAAGTAGAAACTGCATTAGTTCTTGGTACGTACGGCACAAGCCTTGACAAAGATTCAGTCGTATCATCAGAGGACAGAAGTAACCAAATATGTTTACTCAAGTACGTCTTAAATACAATTTTGAGGTACTGGTGCTTTTGTTATTTCCAAAACTTCATACATTATATTTTAAAGAGAAATGCTGTATTCCACGTCATCTGTCTCACAGCTGTAGTTACTTGCTACATTGGATATTCAGATTTTTTTGTTCAATATAAATTATTGTATTTATCAAGCTAAAGTCTTGCATCTCTACAATGTCAACTTTGCAGGAACATTTTTTTACACCTGAAAATTCTTATATCTCCAATTTTGGGGCTTTTTATTGCCCAGTAAGTATGGTTTTTGTGATTTTCAGGTGGAAAGATGGGACCCAGTTGAAAAGCAGAAAAGTCAAACTTTTTTATAGATGTCCAGGTTACATTCAGTTATTCCCTATATTTAACTGAATATTTGACTGAAACACATTGAAATATTGTCACAAAAGGCTCTTGAAACAACTTACATGCAAAATATTTTCCCTTATTGATGTAAATGACCTAATTTTACCATCTGTTTTATCTCTTATAACTTAAGATGCTCAGAACTGCAAAGCACCAAAGCCATGCTTGATGGGTATTGATGAATGAATAATCTAACACTCATTCTGTTATCATTTTTCACAATGAATGACTTTATTTTGTTATTTAATTACATTTCACTGCTCATAATGCTGGACATGTAATGGATTTTTTAAAATATATATTGCATTAATACTTTTACTTAATTAAAGGAATTAAGTTCTTCTGCAGGTGACTAGCATATGTTAGCATACTGCATACTGTAAGCAATGTATCAATGCCTTGCTTTCTACTCACCTGTTGAGTTTCCCTCTCATTGCTCATACATGTTATGATGTTACACTGTCAGAGAACTCCCTCTAGTGGTGATAGGTTGAATGTTGAGATTGCAAAGAAGGATCTGTTAAACCGGCATCTTTTTAATTTCACTGTTTCGTCTATGTCTAACAATGACTTTCTGTTCTGTTTGCAGGCAAAGAGAGCAGTTCAGAGGGGAGCTACTGCTGTCATCTTTGACGTGTCTGAAAACCCAGATGCCATCGACCAGGTTTGTACACACTTCAAATTACTCAGGCATTCATGCACTCACGTTTCAACAGTGTTGAGACAGCATAATCTGTCTGTTAAAAAAATAAATAAAAGGATGCTCTGCTTTTCACATCTGAATAAAGCTCAGAGGCATGCCCTGCCATCCTTCCCGCTTGTGTGTGCTGTTTGTACAAACAATGAGCTTTCTATCTTTAGTTCTGTTCAAAAGCATGTGGATCAAGCCTTGCTCATTCAACCATTCTGGGCCTTTGAGCCCGGCTTGTGTTTGGAGTCGAGCACAGTGCTGTGAGAGACTGAAAATGGATATCCAGGTTCAGCTTTCACCAGACCGTGACCGTGCTCTGTTGAGCTCATAATTGCACAGGTAGTGAGCTCTAACGCACATTAGCTCATCCCCTGAGTCCACGGATCTGTCTCTGAGCACATGGTTTTTACAAGAACTCACCTGTCTAGTGAAAACCACGTGTTTCCAACTTTGTGATTTTTTTATTTAACATGCTCCTTTGTTGGCTGAGAAAATTCTCCTACCTCTCAGATAGAAAACTCAAATGCTGAAAAGTTCAAATTACACAACAATATACTCATGAAATAAGGACACACACACACCACACACACATACAGTATTATGAGCAAACCATACATGCCTCTGTTTCAGTTGTCTTTCTTAGTCACAAACACACAATCTTTCACTCCTCCCAGAAATTGAAAGTAACTAAGTTACTCAAGTATATTTGAGTATTTCTGTTATGGAGAGACTTTATACTTTTGCTCCACTACACTTCAGAAAAAACCTGTGCACTTTTTACTCCATCACATATATCTTTTGCTGTAGTTACTAGTTACTTTACAGACTAAGATTGTATATTCAACATGAGATAAAATTGACTGTTATCGACAAAAATTTTGTATCTTCAGTATCAAATTCCTGGTTTAAGATTTACATATTAAAAAAACGCTCTGAAAGGAATCATTATTCGTAATGAGTATGAGTACTTTCATACTGATACTTGAGTACCCTTTGTCTGTTATTATTAAATTACTTTTACTTAGCTAAAATGTTAAGATACACAAGAAATATCACTATCACCTTTCTTTCCTTCTCCCTTCCTTTTTATTCCTCCTTTCCCTCTGTCATTCCTTCTTTCCTACTGTTCTTTCTTCTTCCCATACTGCATTTATTTCCTTCAATCTCTTCTCTTCCTCCTCTTGTTCCTACATTATCTTTTTTTTGTTTTACTTCTTTCCTTCCTCATTTCCTTCCTTCTGTCCGTCATTATTTCCTTATTTCTGTCCTTCTGTCCTTCCTTATCATCACCAACTAATCTAAATGCATGAAAATCCCCAAAACCAGAATCATTTAAGGGAGTACTTTCATTTTTGATACTTAAGTACTTTTTAACTGCTAATACCTTAGTCACATTTTGAATTTGGGTCTTTAAGTAGTATTTGATTATGGTACTGCAAGTGAGAAAGGATTTTAGTACTTCTTTCACCACTGCCTCAGCCTGTTGCTCCTGTGTCTGTGCAGAAGTATAATACACGATTTCCTTTGTCGCAAGAATTCTCCTGTGGTATTCATCCTCGCCACACCAGGCCTGGACTTGCAAGTTTTTCCCTCCTCTCCTCTTCTTCTCTGCCACTGGGTCGTAAAGCGCGTAGCTGAGAGATAAAAGGGATTGCATAGAGACCACATGAAAGGCATCGCTGGGCGGCTGTGTTAAATTCCCCCGAGAGGCTTTTCCAGTCAGAACGGCCCGATCAGCAGTGACAGGACCCACAAGGCCGTGGGGCAGGGAGGAGGAGCTTTGGGAGAATTAAGGTCCCGGAGCTGAAATTAGGAAAGAAGCTTTATGAAGTTAATGTACTTGACCTGATTTTTCTTTCGATTTATACATGAAGCACTATTAATAATGGAGGATGCATGGCTGAAACACCCTGTTTGAGAAGAGTTAAGTTTCTTATTAACTGATAGACTTAAGTATGAAAGCCAGTTCGTGCCACAAAAAAAAAAAAAAAAAAANAAAAAAAAAAAAAAAAAAGACATGGATGATTAAAAAATAAAAAATAAAATAAAAATGGAACAGGTAGAATTTTGACTTGGTAAGCCAAAAGTTTGAGATACTTAATGTGTTTGAGTCAAAAGTTACTTTTCCAGTTTGACTTTGCATTTGCTTTCATTTACCAGCTAAAAAAGCTACACTATAAAGTCTCAATAGAAAGACAAATTTTGTCTTTTCTGGCCATCAAGAAATGATTTGGTATTTTGATGCAATTGTTGATCGACTCAATCAAAAATGATCACATGATAAGTGTGGAAGAACTTTCTAAAATCAAGTTAAGGATGAACTGAACAGTTAAACTGCAAAAGTAATTTCAGATTCAACAAGGCTAAGTCAACGTTTCTACTTAGAACAGCAAAATTTAATCTCGAAAGTCAAAAATACCAGATACTAAGTCAGAATTTGATTTACCATTCTTAACTTTTTATCTGTTTCTCCCCTGGTGGGAGTGGGATTCCATACATGAGTTCACCCTTGCCGTGTTTATGATGGGATTTACTGTATGCTGTAGGTTCAGTATGTGTTTGTGTTGTATTGTTAATCAAAAGCCTATTGAAGCTGAAGCCTTGGTGGAGTCATTTCTCACACAGGAAGCAGCAAGAGAATCAAGCAGGACATCAAAAGTTTCACCATCTATAGTTTTAAACCAGAACTTATGGCATTTCACTGGGGAGCGTGACGACAGCAGAAGAAATAGAAATGTGAATATCCTTGGTATTTCCCTTGGGCTTTTCAAATTATAGATTCCAGCAGAGGAGAATAGAGGCAGAGGAGGAGTGAGTACTATGTCTACAGGCTTGAAAGCCAAAACATACTATTCATTGACTTATATCTTCCCGCTCATTTTGACCACAATTTCCATGTCTCGAACTTATAGGTAATTTTCCCCAGTTGGGTAAAAGACGGAGCCTTGAGGTTTATCATATTCACATATTTCACATCCATAAGTGGATCAGTGACAGTGCTGTGGGTCTGTGTCACTTTGACCAAATTGTTCAGGTTAAGCTGACGTGGATTTTTGAATCTTTATTCTGGTAATTCTGTACGTAAAGCTTTCAGTATTCAATATTATTATTGATATTCTGTATCCTTAAACTTGTTGATTTGAAAACACTTGATGAGATATATTCAATATGCCTCTGAAACTTTTATTATTGGGCTTGAAAGCCTCTAAAACATGTTGAGCATCATGGGACATATCATGCTTAAGTGGTAAAACTTACCAGAATTCAATAAAGTTGGTGCAAAATTAGGCCATGACATAAGGATAGAATTAAGTGATAGTTTTTGGGTTTGATTTTTTTTTTTTGTAACCTTTTTTAGTTAAATGGGGGCATTTTTGAACGTTTCACTATTTTCTGCTGAACTACTTCTTAAAGAAATTTGGCAAATGAATAATTTTCTGTTCTGGCACATATCTGGATTCAGATACAGATTAATAATTTCCCAATATTTTCTGTTATTAAATCCAAAAATTCAGTGGATTACGTAGCCTTGGGTTAGGAATATGCTCCATGAGTGCTTTCTGGTTGTGTTATGTGTTAGTACATCTGGTGTTTATGTATTTTTCTTTTAATCTTCCTCTTTTTTTTCAGCTCAATCAGGTTGCAGAGGATCCCCTGAAGCGTCCGGTGGTGTACGTGAAGGGGAACGATGCTGTAAAGCTGATGAACATCGTGAACAAGCAGAAAGTGGCCCGTGCTAGGATACAACACAGACCGCCGAGGGTAAGAGTCGTACCAAAACCCCAAACCACATGCTTNCCGTGCTAGGATACAACACAGACCGCCGAGGGTAAGAGTCGTACCAAAACCCCAAACCACATGCTTACTGCAGATGACGTACATGTGTGTGAGAAAGAAATCCAAGGCACGTGTGAGGAACATGAAGAGGAGGCGAACGTGTTTGTGAGGCCCACGCTCCAACAGCGCTGAAAGTTTTAGATGTGAAGAACAACGAAAATTCCAGCTGTGAAATCTGACCTTCTTTCTTCTCGTCTTTCGGCTGCCCTGAGGCCGAGGCCTTTAACATGGCGCTGCAAGAGATTAATATCAGCCATTCAAAGAGCTGTTTACTTGGAATATTTGTTAAGTGAGTAGTGCACTTTGGGGTCAAACGTCTCGCTGTAATCAAAGCCTGAGAGAAGAAAACTGTACGATAAACGGATTTTTCTGACATTTAACAACCCAGCTCACAGGTCATCCCACCACCAAAGGTTACTCCAAATTTGAATGATTGATTTGAATAAGTAGAAACAAAATGCTGATTATTTGTCTTAAGAAAAACATATTTGCATCAAAGTACTTCTCATTTATTAAAAACCATTAACTCATTTCTTTATCTAAACTTGTTTCCCCCAAAGGCTAATTCTCCTCTGCATAAAATTTAGCATTGATGTTGGCAGCAAGCAAACTTTAGCATTAGCTTTGAACTCATTAAAGCTGCATTTTGGGGAAAAAAAAAAAAAAAAAAAAAAAAAAAAATTGGAACCTTAAACTTAAAAGGATGACCGTTTTAGTTGCAGCCATGTAGACTCCCTTTGAGGATAAGCCTGGACAAATAAATGAGACAATAACTTTTAGATTGATTTTATTTTTACTGTGCTAGTCACTGAATTAGGTAAAAATGAACTGACACACACGGATCTATTCTAGAAAGCATCACTGAATTATACATCTATGTCCCAGTTTCATTTTCATAATTAATAATAAATTAGTCACAGCATCGAGTGCTTCAGTCTGCTCAGTAACTTCTTAGAAAAGAACCCAATATTATCCACTGAAAATAAATGGAAAATATCTTTCAAGCATAATAAATGTCTCCTGCACCAGTTGCACATGAAGATTATTTGACAAGTTTGTGTTTCTCCTTTGTCCCTGTTCCACAGCAGCCTACGGAATATTTTGACATGGGAATCTTCCTGGCTTTCTTTGTGGTGGTGTCGCTGGTTTGCCTCATTCTGCTCATCAAGATCAAACTCAAGCAAAGGAGAAGCCAGGTTAGTGTACACACACACACACACAGCCTTTGAACAGTGTTTTTATCCCAGTTTCCACCTCATAAGAACAAACTGAAGTGATGGAGGAAGTACTCCAATGTTGAAGTAAAGTAACAAAGTGGAAAAATGTTTCATTACATGTATTGTTTCTCCATTTTTGAGGATTTTCATCCTTTCAGATCAGTTGAAGAAGAATAAGAAAGGAAGAAGAGAAATAAGGATATAAGTACAGAAGCAAAGAGCATTAGGAAGGAAGGAAGGACATAAATATAAGTCACATTTTATGAGCTTCTGTCATGCTGACTGTAAAAGCAGAATCTGTACAGTAACCAGCAGCTGCAGCAGAGAAATGAAGCAGAGTAAAAATGACAATATTTCCTGCTGAAATGTAGTTTTTAGTAATTACTTTCCATCTCTGCCAAACCTGAGTATGTTTGGCTCATACACAAAACACACCAATCATACAGTGAAGGTGCACATATCTAATTACTCACCACACACACACACACACACACACACAGACACACACACACACACACACACTCACAAAGTGCCGCGCCGCGCCTTGTTTTTCCACGCAGCACGACTTCAGTGGGAGTATCAGGCGTTGAGTCAAGCGACAGAGTCACAGTAGCTCTGCTGTTGATTGAATCCTCTCGTGTTGACAAAAGGCTCTCAGCGGAGGCTTACGTCAGGCTCATAAATCAGGATTAGCATTTAATTAACGTTGATGAGAGGTTGGCTGCTGCACCCAAAGCACAGAGATGACATGACAACACAGAACCTGGAGAAGCATCCCTTAAGACAGGTGTGATCCTGACAGCACGTGTGTATGTGTGTGTCACCTGGTTGTGACTTCCTTTGTTGGTTAATTAAGAGAACAGGGGCAAATTGTCACATGTAACGACCCTTTTCCTTTCTGAAATGAGCAGTTTTAATGAGCTGCCTGTGGAGTAAATATAGTTTTTGTTGAATTTGTATTTTATATTCTACGTAAAACTGAAGACAGTGTACAATGTCGCAGTGCAATGAATACATCAATAATTTCTCAAGGGTTACCTACCCTTCTGCCAGGGAAGCTATGTTTTTGACCTCATTTTATACTTGTATTATCAAAATAACATTTATAGGAATCTCCAAGCGTTTTTTTTTTTAAGCTACATTTGGCACTCTGAAAATGTCATGATTTGTGTGTTGACTTTAAAGGGCCATACCATCTATTTTGCTTGTTTGAGCCTAATATATCCAATTTTCATACATGTAAGGTTACTGACAATCATTTCCCAAAGGATAAAACCGTATTTCAGCTTTCCTGATATCTTGCAAAATTTCTTAATCTTTCAAAATCAAATATTTAAGCGATACACCCACCTCAAAAATTGATATTTCGCCTGCTAATAGTTACGTAGCCTTATGAAGTCATGGTCTTTTAAATTTTTCAATAAACGCAGGTCTTCTTTTGGGACTATATTCCCTGGTGGAGACAAACATGCACTCCACGCTTTTTATTGCACTTAAACACTAACATTATGGTACTTCGAAAAAAGCTGAATAAACTTGTTGTTCATGATAATGGATTACCTATCCCAAGAATGTTTCAAGTATCAACAAGTTGATTTTAATAGTGTACCAGAATGAACTGAAACCAATGGTGGTCTGGAAGGAAGGAAAATTTTTTTTAATTCACCGTTCCAGTAGTATGCTTTGGGAAATGATTGTCAGTAACTTTATGTGTATGAAAANTTTTAATTCACCGTTCCAGTAGTATGCTTTGGGAAATGATTGTCAGTAACTTTATGTGTATGAAAAATGAATATATGGGGTGGTATGATCCTTTAAGGCTCGTAAAGGCTGTGCAGTTTTGGGCTGTCACAGACAAAAGTTAACGATTGTATGAGACATGAAAAATCTTGGTTGTCAGTCCAAATCGGTGGTCCTGGATGCAGTGTGAGACACGTCCATGAATGGTCAGATTTAGCGCTCTTGACCCAAAGACAGCCTGTGACAAAATTCAGACATTCAATTCAGCGTATAATAAATTTAGGACAAAAATCTCACAATGTGACTGCTGCTACAAGCCGACATCTATCAATAAGCCAACAGGAATACAGCATGAAATTTCATGAGGATGTTGCTGAAATTTAGAGAGAGAAGCATAGTTTTTTTTCCTGTTTGTCATAGCATTGTTTGACCAGGTAGTCATCTCACAATCTGACATGCATCAAACTTGAAATCATAGCTTGACACAAATTCCCATCTCACACTGTGACATGCAGTGAACTTTAAAGGTCACTCTAATTGCAGTCTGTAGAATCTTTTACTTTGTTTCATTGCTGTGCTTCTTATTAGCGTATCCACAGGGCCTTAAAAAGTAAATTTACTTCTTGGGAACTGAACCTGGCCATACTTAATTTGCCCATGTAAACAGCTGAATCACTAGAAATTGAGGCAGAGACGAGTGTAAATCACAACTACACATGTGAGTCATTTACTTGAACTGTAATAAGCCTTGTGTGTCAGCTTTAATAGAGGCCTACTGTCACCATTTTTGTAAATTGAGGTTTCAAGTCAGCATGAAGCAACTTACAAAGATGTAAACCTGAATTCCTGATGGATTCATCAAACAAAAATAAAATTCTGTAATGTGGCAACTAGAAAAGTTTCAACAAATCCCTCACCAACACTGATGAAATTATACTTAACAGGGTATTTTCTTCAAAGGAATACTTGCCATCACATTGGCTCAACACAAATAACAAATGAATGTCATTCTATAACAGGGCTTTTATTTTCATGCTTTTTTATTACAGATTTAAAAAATTCTGTCCATCCCCTCTAGTTTCAGAACTTTCATCAACAAGATGTTTCACATTTTTTGTCTCTTATTTTGGCTTTTATATTGTTTTTTTTAAGTATCCCAACTGACCCTGTTCCACTATTCTGCCCTGCAGAGCTCCATGAACAGAATGGCCATCCAGGCCTTGGAAAAGATGGAGACACGAAAGTTCAAGGCCAAGGGAAAGGGCCAACGTGAAAGCAGCTGTGGGGCATCTGATTCGCTGAGCAGCAGCTCCACCTCTGACTGTGCCATCTGTCTGGAGAAATATATTGATGGGGAGGTAAGAGAAATTTGTGCTGTTCTCCTATTTATACAATGAATAACTTCATAGTTCTAAAGTTTAGATTGTTCGTATGTCAGCTGTTATAGAGAAGACGGACTTAGCGTTATCTGATTTTGTTCTGTTTATATGTTCTTATCTATGCACGCTGCTTTGAAACAAACTTTTAAGTCACTCCAAACAAAATGCAGTTAATGCTGTTAGTTAACACTGTGTGCGATTTGTTCATACTGAAGAAGAAACGATAAAGATATCTGCATGCATATCACAGTAAATTCAAGAGTTTTTTGGGGGGAGTTTTGGGTGCTGTCGTCCCACAGTGCACAGCAGAAATGGATGAGTCTATCACAGCTGGAAAAAAGTAACACAGATTGCAGATGATGCCCCAGGATCCCTGTGAAAAACAAAAATATAAATCATGAAGTTTTCGAGAAAACATTTTGCTTTGTCTTTGTTAAGTTTCCAGCGTTGAAATTGGGAGCAGATTTCCAAAGGCACAGATTGATTAACATTGGTCACACGTTTCATATCATTTCTTGTTTGTGAAAAAAATACATTAATGATTAGCATAGTGCACGTTTAAATGTTACTCAATAAAACAACAACTTTGTCCTTACAGAAAACTTCACTTTAATGAACTGCCATGTTGCTTCACAGCTACTCAACAATTTCCACCCAGAACTCCAGTGTTGTCAAAATAAAGTTTTCTACTTCCTTCACTAACAATAAACCATGAACACCTTAATACAAACAATAAACTTAGTCAGCAATAACAGAAATTCTTTAAATCCAAATGTATGAATAAAACAAATATATTCAAATTTAACACACTTCATAGTATTACTATGTATTGGAACTCGGACACATGTAAAACCTTCAAGAACGCAGTCCTGACTGTTTATCTGCAGTGACTCTAATATCACAGTTATGCTACAAATATGACCAAGTTAACTTTTGCAAACAACATTTGACGATTGATCATAAAAAGAAGCAACACCATCTGCAATTTGGAGAGTGTTTTTAACAAAAGTACCTTAAATGCCTCACAAGAGGACCATGCAGGAACCAGATCTTTCTACTCTGGCAGTGCTAGGGTGGTAATCCACTGATTTTTGTGTCCATTGTGTGTTTGGTATACATGAAACATAATGCAGTCATCTGGACAATGGCATGGAAGTTCCCCTGATGTGTTTAGGGACCGTAGTCCTCCGATCTTCTATGACATTATTTCCGGCTCTTTTAGATGTGAAGTGCTGCTTTCAGTGCACCTGGGGAGATAACAGTACCCAGAATGCATTGGGTTGTGATTAAGCTTCCTGTTTTCCCAGTACAACCTTCTTTAATCCTTAAAGGAGTCATTGTGGAAATATGTGTCCTAGACCCTAATCTTGGACTTTGAGGATTTACTGTAACAGTATTGCTCATCCCCATTTGTGGACGTCGGAGGGACAAAACCCTAGCGCCCAGGGGGACATAGTTGGTGTGTGTGATTTTTGTGGTTATGTGTCTCTTCTGTAAAGAGGAGGAGAAGAAAACACAACAAAGCATGGCGCCAGGATTGCACAGAGGAAGTGGCGATATAAAAGGCTGAATGGCATCAAAGCGGTTTTTGAGCAGTGAACTAAGCAACAAAAGCTTGTGTGGAAAACAGCCCAAAGATGAGTCACTTTAAGCCACAGAGTAAAGTATTTATGGTACTGAAAGAGCTCTAACTGGTGAAGAACTCTGTAATTCATTTTCAATGTTCCTGCTTTTGTGTCTTGGAATTCCTCAAAGCCTGTTTTCGAAGTGTTGCATTCTTTAAATATCAGTTGGCAAGTGTAAGCCAGTTATTTGTTTTGTTCCAGAAAGCATCAAAGTTGGATTTGTACTGTGGCGGAGCATCTATTTTAGTTTTGTTTGAGGCATGATGGGAAGTTCATACCATAATTGAGGCTTCTGTACAGCTTTACTGCCACCTTGTGGACATTCACGCATTCTCATATTTAAATCCAACCTTTGAAAACTCCGAAACAGTATTGCAGTTTGCTATGTATATAAATATAGAGATGTTTTATGTTGCATGTAAAATCTATAAAAACAAAACAAAAAAAAAACTAGTAAAGCTTCTAAAAATGGTGACTGTCAGATCTGTATTAAATAAATACAACTAACATTCTCAACAGTCAAAAATAGAACATGAGCTTCACAAAGTTATTAATTTACTACAGGTAGGACTGAAGTTTGATAGAATTTTATAGAAATCCATTGTTGAATTCACTTAAATGAAATGCTTTGAAAAATTCTCATCAACTCTATTTAAGTTGTTTTGTTTATTGTACTCAGCCCACAAATAAAATAGCATTCAACATTCATTAGAGCTTAGCAGATTTCTATAGTTTACCTCTTTGTAAACTTCAGGGTGTTGTGTTGTATTATTAGCTGTTTCTAATTTTGTGGACAATGTTGAAATTAATGCTTGGAGTTTTTTTTTTATGGAGGAAGTTAGAAATTATGCTGTATTTTGTATTTGTCTCTTAGTTTGTTTTTTGTAGACGAGTCAGCCAAAAGAGCTCTACCACTAACTCTTGTCTTTTCCACCTCTAGGAGCTGCGGGTCATCCCCTGTGCTCACAGATTTCATAAGAAGTGTGTCGACCCTTGGCTGCTTCAGCATCACACCTGCCCCCACTGTAGACACAACATCATCGGTGAGTTGCAGCACCCCCCTGACTAGTTTCCTATGTTTCAGATACATTTTAGTTTTTCTCTCTCTCTTTAGTCTTTAATCTTGGAATTTTGCCCCTTTTTTCTAGACTTGTCCAAAGGAATAAGTTGCTTCTTAAAGTCTTATTACTAGATTCTTGGCTATGGTGTACATAGGAATGAGAGATGGCCCTGAACAGATCAGTCTTTTTCATTGCGTTGGTCTTAGATGTTCTGTAATATGGCCTCTCCTCATCTGTCTTGTTCATAGCTTTGGCATTAACATCACTGAAAATATACAAAGAGGACTTTTTTTTCATTTTTCAATACTCAATTTTACACTATTCTTTTTTTTTTTTACAGAACAAAAGAAGGGCAATCCAGGACCAGCATGCATGGATCCTGGTAACCCGGTCCACAGTCGGCAGCAGAGGGTGGTGCTGCCGGTCCATTATCCCGGCAGGGTCCACCGTGCTGGCCAGGTGANCGGCAGCAGAGGGTGGTGCTGCCGGTCCATTATCCCGGCAGGGTCCACCGTGCTGGCCAGGTGACAGCTTACCCAACCCGCACCAGCATGGACCCCCATGGCAACCCCATCACAGTACTCACTGTGGACCAGCACCCAGATCCTCAAGGGTTGTATCCACCCCAGTCAACCTCTGCCTTTCTGCGGAGCTATCACCCAACCCTCCATCTGGACCACTCGCTCAACCCCCACCACTGTGGATTGGAACACAGAGGACCCCCTGCTTACCCAGCACAGCCACATCACGCTGCATTCAAACGACCCAAGTTCCACAGTCGCAGCTTCTCGCGCACAGCCTGCTTCTCGCAGTACGAGACCATGTACCAGCACTACTATTTTCAAGGGTTGACTTTCCCTCAGCAGCCAGAGGGGGGGCAAGGGCCTGCAGTGGCAGGGCAGCTTGGTGGAGGAGTGGGGGCCCATAAGAGCCACCACAGCAGGGCTTTCCAGCAAGGACTGTTGTACCCCACAGTGGTACACATGGCTCCTGCTACGAGCTCGAGGATAGGAGATACTGGCAGCACCTCTGGCCTGAGCTGTTACCACGGCCATCGCTCGGTGTGTAGCGGTTATCTCGCTGACTGCCCTGGCAGCGACAGCAGCAGCAGCAGTTCAGGCCAGTGCCACTGTTCCTCCAGTGACTCCATGTTGGACTGTACTGAAGTCAGCAATCAAGGAGTGTACGGCAGCTGCTCCACTTTTCGTAGCTCTTTGAGCAGCGATTACGATCCTTATGTCTACCGGAGTAAAAGTCCGTGTCGAGGGTCGGCGGGAGAAGCAGGGGCTGGGGCGTGCACCGCAGTTCCAACCGAGGACTCATTAACCCCCGCCCCCCTGGGACACGACTGCCTCCAGCCCCCTCATGGGGCGTCGGGGTATAACTCGGGGGACCACCTCTCCAACTGCAGCTTGGACCACAACTACAGCAGTCGCTCATCACTGGAACCCAGGGAGAACAACAACACTAGCACTACCTCAGCCGGGGCTCCAGAGGCCTCTGAAGCTGACAGGGGAAAGGGGCCACAAGAGGAGTCTGGGGAACTCGGGGCCGCAGCCTGTAGCTGCTGCTTCGAAGTGCTCCCTCCCAACGTGGAGTGCAAAGGGCAGGACTCGGACCAAGCTTCATGCTGTCACAGGGGGGTGGACTTTCAGAGCCCCAAAAACTACTTTTCACCTGAGCACATGTGCTCTCCCTCGGAGCAGATGAGCTATGAGGGGCTGCCTTGCTGTTTCTACAAAGAGATGAAGGTCCGCAGGGCCACAGCAGGGCGCTACACAGAGGACTACGCTGTAAATGTGCAGTATGCAGACTCAGAGTCCTGCTCTGGACAGGGCTGCTGCGAACTTAGCCAGAGAATACCCATAATTCCCGAGGACACGGATTGCGAGTTGGGTGCAGGGGGAGAGAACCAGAGCAACTTGTTGGTTGTGGAGGGGGAGGTGGGGACAGGGCACGAGACCAGGGAGGGGTATTTCACCTCGGGACAGTTTAGAGGTCAGCCTTTCCCTCAGGAGGAGGAGACCAGGGCTTTATTCCACCCTCAGCTCTCTGCTAACCACAGTGCAGCAGGAAGCAGCACTTTGACAAATGAGGGAGGTCTGGGTATATGAGCTTGAGAAAAGGAAGAAGGGACTCAGTCAAAAGTGTGTATCTGGTACTGGATCAGTCAGTCAGTCATTGAAACCTTCAGTTGCCTTGTTGTGACGTCGCTCTCTGAGCTCTGAATGTTATCATCTTAGATTGTGTGGATTTCTACTGAAACGGATGGCCTGACATTTCTAGATTTATCCAGTACATTCCTGTGGCCACAAAGGTCTCAGCGCCTGTTATCTGAAAGTGGAGCAGTTGGTATGGGCATCTGTTTGCAGGCTGTCTGCTGTCAAGCTGAAGTAACTGGGTCCAGGTCTTGTGTGATGCTAGACTCTTAACTTTTGCACAAGATCTGGGAATATGGAGTTTGTTTTTTTCTTTTTAAATGTACACTCTTAATTCACAAACATCTACATGTATACATTTTGTATACATGTAGATGTTTGTGCACATGTACACTGACTGCCTATAAAGCTTCAACCACCAACTCAAATAGAAAGTGTGTATGGACATAGCTATACCAAAACACAAAAGTCATGATTGTTTCTTTTAAAGGTTCTTTTTAAGAGCAGGGAAGGTATTTCTCTCTAAGTGTCTGTGACCCACACATTTCTCTAAAGAAGCTATTTAGTATGGAAAAACACATAGAAATGTGAATGCAAGGCTGACACTGGTCTCTGTTCAATATGATATGGAATTTGTTTTAGGCATTGCATTTCTGTCCAGGCTAACTGTAAGAAATGTGCCAGAGCAACACGAAAGCCTTATGCTGGTAAGCTATTGTAGCAATATCGAAAGACACTGCAGCGCTTTTGGTCCAATTCCAGACAGAAGTGAAGGTGTTTTGGTGTCAGTAGATTTCTTCTGAAGCAGAGTGTTTGGAAGCCCTTAAAAGTGTATCTTTGCTGTCACCCAGTTTCCTCTGTGAGGCGTGCGCTCACAAAAATTGATGGTTCTTAAGGTTCTAATATCAAAAGGCCAAAGGAAAGTAGCTGGAAATGATTTGTATTTCATAAGGGTTCCTTATTGTACTGTGACTTTTTTTTTTTATAATGCAGTTGTACGTACCACAGTGTATCAGTTTGAATCTTATCATGCATAATACATACTCGCGATATCAGCGCCTGTCATTCATGCCTTTCTGTTTGTCCTGCAGACTATTTTTTATACTGTTTCTATGAAATATACTCATTCTCTACACAGAGGAAAACCTTCTGAAATAACCCTATTTATAAGTTAACCCAGTGCTGTAATCAAGTGAGAATCTAATCTTGCCTTTTGCATAGAGATATGTACCTACTGCAAATATAACATTTTGGGGTACTTGAGTCACTATTTAATTGTTTTGTTATTGTTTCTAGCACTTAAGAAGATTAAAATGTGTACAAAAATTAATATTTTTTAATTTTTTAAGAATATAATTATTTTCTGTCATTACCATTACAAATGTTTTAAAAGAAAGGCTAGAAATCAATCTGTGTATATTTCTGTACCTGTATAGCAAACACATTTCATAAATGGAAATATGTTCTCTGAATATTTATTTACTAATATATTTATCTTTAAGCCATGTCTTATGTTCAGAGTGTATGAACGTTTGAGTTATTTGGTTGGTTTTTATTTTGAGAAAAATCACTAACATGAGACTTTGTATATACATGGTAATTGCACACAAGACGATTAAATCTTCTCTGACCAAAAAACTGATTTTAAAATTTTAGTACCATACAGTTTTGTAATTAAAGTGTACAAAGATCTGTAAAATATACAGTTTTATTCAAGTAAGGCATATTGTGTTGTCCTCCTTTCCATTATTTGCATTTCACATTGAGGCATTTGTCTTTTTAATCTATATAAGCAGTAGTTTAAGTCATAGTAATATTATTTAATAGTTTTTAGTATTGTTGCAAACCAAAATACTTTTGTTACCTCAATCAAAGAGGTTATATTTTCCACTGAGGCTGCTGATTTATCTGTCAGCAGAATTACTCAATGTATTCGGAAATAACTTTGATGAAACCTGGTGGGTGGGGCATTTTCCAGGGGAGAACCCTTTAAATGGTGGCACCAATCCAAATCCAGGGGCATATCCAAGAACTTTTAAAAATTAATTTCTCAACATTGTGAGATTTTGTCAAAATTTTATCAAGTTCTTCAAAAGTATTACACCACTCTGAGGGGGAAAAAAAAAAAAAAAAAAAAAAATCAAGCATATTATCCCATGATTGACTATAAATATAAGTACAAATTGATCCTGCCCTGATTACATTTTCAAAACTACTGTATTTTGTTTTTTGTTTTTTTGATAATTATAATATACAATATATATATTTTTTATAATATAAAGAGAAATTTTTTATTTTTTATGACAAATAAAGTGTGGCATCAATAAAAAAAATAAAAAATTACTTTATAATAACAGACGACAATTCAGCAAATCACCTATTTGTTTTGTCAGGGCTCGTTTGGCCTTGACAGAGGTCCGCACTCTAATGACCACCCTTCTAATTCCTTAAAGTATTTTACCAAAAAAATAAATAAAAATACATAAAATACTGTATGTACTCTAATAGTCTGAATATCTTACTGTTTGGCTGAACACTGATAACAATTTTCTTATTTTAATTTTTCAATTTGTATTTATTTATACTAAAAATGGTATGAAGTATAGTCCTCTTAATGGTCACTGAACAGAACCTGTCAACAGAAAAAAATAAATACAATTATCAAGTACATATATTCAGTGATCTTTAAGAGTTTCTGTTCTTGTTGCAGTGTGAGATTCTGTACTTGATATGAGAACAGTTTGTCATACAGGAAGTGTTGTACGTGCATTTCAGAGCTTGAAGCCAGAGTGAAGAGCCACCACGCCGCCGGTCAGGTTGTAGTACTGCACACTGTAGAATCCTGCATCCTCAATCATACCTTTAAACTCTTCCTGCAAAAGAAAAACGGCAGAAAATGGCTCTCCTGTACTGAACAGACAAGAAAGTGACACTGCAGAAACACACAAAGTCAAACAAAGCAGAATCTGACCCCGATATATAAATAAAAAATACATTAAAAATGCAAATACAATAAATTAACCTTGTGACTTTCCTTCAAACTGAAGAAAGCAGATCTGAAATATTTACAAATGATGAAATATATAACATTCATCAATACATAAAAGTTTAAAAAGTTAAAATAGGACTTCCATGTTTTATGGTTGTCGAGTCTCTAAATGTTATGGGCACTTTCATACTTTTAAATAATCACAGTTTTTAAATCTTTAGGTTCATATAACCATTTTTAAAATCCTTTTAATATTAACGCAAAAATCAGTAAGTAAACAGTAAGTCCTAATTTGCTGTTTTGGGGCCCCCTGGTGGCCATATGCCATAGACCGTCTCTGAAGAAACATCAGACTACCTTAAAGATTCAGAAAATTTAGGAATGACAAGATACAAAACAAATTTGTGGAGCCTAAATAAATTACATGCCTAATAATGACACAAAAACCCAACTGCAGTGATAACAATTTAAATAACAGAAGAATTGTAGTGGGATTTTTTTTTAAATCACAGTAAAATGGCAATAAAAATAAGACAATTTAGAACAATATTGCAGAAATGAAAATATAATTCAAATATAATTCAAGTAAAAGAATAAGATTTTCTCACCTGGTCAGGAAATTTGCGAATACTCTCCACCAGGTACTGGTAGGACTTCCAGTCTCCAGCAATCACCTCACCCAAAACTGGGATCAGCTGGAAACTGTACGCATCGTAAAGCCTGAGGAACGCAATGTGACAGTTAACCAAAACAGCTACAGGCACATTTTATTTTCTGAAAATCCAGAGCCGTGTTATGTTTGAGCCACAGTTACTCTCTGCAGTGCTCCTTCTCTTTTTGGCATGAAAAAGCACTTCTACTCATGACCCTGTGGCACAGGTTGCATGCTACCATCCAATGAAAACTGGGTATCTAAAAGTTTAAAGGACCATACCACCCATTTTGCATGTTTGAGCCTAGTAGTTTCAATTTTCACACACGTAATGTTACCGACAATCATTTCCAAAGCATACGACTGGAACGGTGAGGTTTTTTTTTTTTTTTCCTACCTTCCAGACCACCATTGGTTTCAGTTCATTCTTGTACGCTATTAAAATTAACTTGTTGATACTTGAAGCATTCTTGGGATAGCTAATCCATCATCGTGAACAAGAAGTGTATTCAGGTTTTTTTTAGAAGTCACGTAATTTTAGCGTTTAAGCTGGCATGGAGTGAATGTATGTCTCCACCGGGGAATATAGTCCCAAAAGAAGACCTGTGTTTATCAAAAAATTTAAATAGCCATGACTTCATAATTTTGCGTAACTATTAGCAGGCAAAACATGGATTTTTAAGGTGGGTGTATCACTTGAATATTTGATTTTGAAAGATTAAGAGATTTTTCAAAATATCAGAGAAGCTGAAATATGGTTTTATCCTTTGGGAAATGATTATCAGAACCTTACGTGTATGAAAATTGAATATATTAGGCTCAAACATGCAAAATGGGTGGCATGATCATTTAATGTTATTTGTATTTTCAAGATATATTGAAGCATTACATCTGCTTGTGTTGGCTGAAAATAATCCATTATTATCATCCATTATCCATTCTGGTACAGAATCTTGGAGAATCTTTTCTAACACTGATTCAGTCAGAAATGCACATTTAATCAATCTTAAAACACAAACTCCATAAAGCTTGATATCCTGTAGATCCAAGGTTCTCAATCCTGGTCCTCAGGACACACTGCACTGCTCCACCCACACCTGATTAGCTAAATTGAGATATGCAATCAAGACAATGTTGTGTGTCCTGAGCACCAGGATTGAGAACCTTGGCTGTAGTTAAGCAGCTGGTTATGGCCGTAATATTTGCTATACTTTTTAGAGGTTTGAAGAGGTGAAACTACTCAGTCTTTCATGAGAGAAATCTTAGATTAGGTTGACCATCATCATATTCAACATGGAGACATGATTAAGTGGCTCTATCACAGCTATGTGGGAGTGGACAAGAAGACTTTGTAAATGGATACATGGATGATGAGACATTTGAAGGAAAAATCAGAGCTGTTTTTTGTGGTTTTATCTACTATTGTAGGAAAGCAGTTGTGTGGCCAGAGAGGAGGATACACAAAGAGACGTTGTTGGACTTTTGGGACAGAACCAGTGTGTCATTTGAATCACGGCGGCAATCGTAAAGACTGATTTGTGGTTGATTCCAGTAGCAGAAAAAGTATCAAATGCTTTACTAGGAGATGAAATGATAGCAAAGTAGTAAAATACTCCTAGACAGTACTGCAGATTAAATTGATTTAAATAAAAGTAAAAAATAAAAGCAAATTTAGCAGTGAAATCCCCAAGTATCCAAAGCAAATTACTCCTTGTGAAGAATGATCCCTGTCAGCAAGTAAGGACACAATACTACTTCTTCTTTTCCTTTCGGCTTTCCCTTCAGGGGTCACCACAGCGAATCATCTGCCTCCA
>VXCM01000823.1:0-132435 GCA_014773175.1 Lucifuga dentata
GAGGACCAGGCATGCAGAAATGGCAGGTGAGTGGCTGACCAGACATGCAGAACTGTGACATAGAGGGGTTCTAAAGGTTCACAAGTTAACAAAAACCTCTCTCTGTGTGAAACCTTCTGAGTCACTGACGTGAATGTTCTTTTACACCTTGATACCAGAGGTGATTTAAGTGAAAGTCACTGACCTTTATTTATTTATTTTTGACCTTATTCACCCAGTGGAAAGGGGCTTACAATTTTCCAGCCACCTCTGCTTCAGATTTACACGCATGTACTCTTGAGATCTATCCAGTGTGACATGTGACACTGCTTCATATGTATGACATTTTGACATTTTATGACCAGACTATCAGTTGTTGTCAGTCTTAAAACATAAAAAGTTATTTAAAGAGACGGATTATGTGAATCAGCTTTCACGAGTGGCTTTATGAAATATCTTGTAATTCAGTGCTTCCATCTTTTTTTGATCTCAAAGCTTGTAGCCAAAGGGGAAATTTGTGGCTTTGTCAGTGAAGTCTGTGCCCTTTGAAAACTCATTGGATGATAATTATTTTCAACTCTCTTTACTGGATCCAGCCAGTGTCTCGTCACATACCAGCCAGTAGAGCAGCTGATTTTCCAGATCATCAGATATATCACCAAATCTGCTTCAATCTGCTACATTGAAGTATGTGTATTAAATAGGAATTTTGTCAATGGATAAATATTTTTTTCTAGATTCTTTTATAAATTACTAAAGGACTTTATTTATTTATTTATTTATTTGTCAGATCTGTGCTAAAGGCAGGAGATAACCTGCCTTTGTTAAAGCTGAAATCATTGACTGATGCTTACATAGATAGAGTTCATTGCTTGATATATTGGTTCATGGTAAATATGTTTTCTCATCTTGGTGTGAACTGAAATGAAATCTACCCCCCCATGTTACCTTGGGCCAGTCTGTTGCCATGGCAGTTGTCTGTGTGGCATGCTCCTTTGCTATTTTCACGAATTGCATTACTCTATGTTCAATTACCTGATTCATCTAACCAGCTCTTAAGGTGCAACAGCATACTTCTTGTTAACATGAGGTGCAATGAAAAATACAGCTCAATATCCCTTGTTTTCTCTGTATTTGTCCTGAATTTCACTGTACAGAGTGCGGTATTGTTCTCTAACAGCTGACCATTTATATGTAAACCAGGATGACATGTCATTGTACTGCCGATCAATATATCGGATTCCTGAACATTACAATACACTAAAAAAGACATGCTTTCCACTAGCTACAAATCTGTTTGCCAGCATCAGCAGAATGGAGTGATTTTGAAGTAGCAATTTCAATAGAATCAGAGTCAAAGAGCAAATACATTTAATGTGGAGGAATATCTTTGGCAATGGTGTTGAAATGTCACAAAATCTTATGTCATTTGAAATTCTGAATCCAACTTTGAGAATATGTTTACTCACTCTTCTACTAACAAAGCTGTTACTTTTCTTCATTCATCTAATTTATGTTTTAATATAAAATCACAAATTTGGGCAGATAGATATCCCAATTAGCACCCATTAGCACCCCTGGAGGAAGTACAAATTATTTAATTAAAGGATGATAATATTTTCTTTTCCTTCATTCACAATTTGTTTGAGTAAGAAGTAGGTATGAATCTTCTACAGCCACAATTTGCAGTGTTAACTTGTTTGAGGATTGATTCAGTGTGACACAGCTTGACAAATATAACAAGTCCCAATTTATTAGCCTTTCCTGCCTTTCTTTGTGTTTAAAGGGAAGACACTTCTTATTAATGCACTCCCTGGACACTGATTATGGCTTTGGAACTGGAGGATATGAAATAATGGTTTCACAGGGGACACAAGCCTCTCCAGAAACAATTTTTTTATTTATTTATTTTTTTTAAAGCTTCCACCCTAGTGTCTTTGCTTGTTCTGTTTTGTTTCGTTAAGGTGCTTGGCTGTTGGAGTGTGGACATTTGTATGGCAAGTGAGTGTCCACCTCTATGAACACTAAGAAGTGCTACACAGATAACTGTTCCAGTGAATATTTAAATATGACTCCACTGTTTTCAGTACCTCTCATTTATTACGTCTGCCAAGGATGCTATGTTTTCACCATGTCTGTTGGTTGGTTGATTGTTTTTTTTTTTTTTTAATTTATTTATTTTTAAATTTATTTAGCAGCATTAGTCAAAATGTAATGAACCCATATTGATGAAACTTGATGAAAGGGTGGGGCATGGCTGCATGGCTCAAGGAATAACCCATTCAATTTTGGTGCTGATCTGGATCCAGGAATTTAATAGTGGAACAGAATAGAATAATAATATAATTTAATTTAATTGTTATTTGAAAAATCAATTTCGTCAAAATAATACACCAATCTCACTGAAAAAAAATCAGGCATATTTATCTCATATTAGACTATCAAGAGGTGCTCTGGATCTGGATAAGTTTTAGGCACAGTGGTGAGAACTCTTCCCTTACAGTACAAAGGTCATGGGTTTGAAGCCCAGGTCCTTACTTTGTGGAATTTATACATGTTCTCCCTGGCATGAGCATGAGTTTCCTCCAGATACTTTGGTTTGTCCCACCATCAAAAAAAAAAAAAAAAAAAAAAAAAAAAGTGCCATCACCAAGGCACTACTCTAAACCTGGAGTTGGTGCTCAGCCACCACACTATGGCTGCCCACTGTTCCCAACAGTTAGGATGGGTCAAATGCAGAGGATGAATTTCCCCATGAAAGTGTGGAATAAATTAAAAAAAAAAAAAAAAAAAACAAAAACAAAAAAACCTAACTTATTAGAGCAAGGCTTGTTTGGACTTTGCTTACTTAACAGATTTAATTGGAATCCTACATGCTGCCTATGGACTTTAATGGACAGTTGATAGTCGGGGGTGTGTTATCACAGAATCAGAGATGCTCCATAGGAGTTGTGAATGTGCACTTTCTGCTTGCACTTTTGCTAATATCCATAATACTTCATGGATGAGACAGTGTCCTTGTCAACAACATGGCAATCTTTAATTTGCAGCAGTTTAACACAAGTACAATACATGTGGGCTAAAACACCTCGTAAATGAGAAGAAGGGCTTAAGGCTCTGACCCTGAATAGAACTTCAAACCTGCAGGAGACGTAAAACACAGTCATCCTGAATCCTGGCAGTGTTTTATCTATAATTGTAACGACCTCACCTGAAATATGTTGTTCTGATACGTGTGAGGAGGAGTGGTGACTCATCTAGTTTGCATTTTCCGTAACTGTGCTTATCTCAAAGTGTCTCTATTCTGCACCACAGTTCACCTTCCTCTCTCTCCCGTCTCTGCCTCTGCATCAGTGGAATAGTGAACCTTTGCTGCTGCTGACTCACAGTTTACCCATTACAACACAATCTGCAGCTGAAATATTTTATACAAAATGTTAATTTCCTGGAATAAAGTCAGTTGAACAGACAGTAACAAATGATTTGTACATATATGAACCATAAAAAAACAGCATTCTGTACTTCATATTCTACTATCTACTTTGAAAAGCATTATATGTTGTTTGTTTTTAGTTGATGTTAATTCACTAGTTAAAATAAGCCCAGCCCAGCTTTGACTGTAAATGCTATTGTTTGAACGCTTTTGTTTTTAGAATTTCCCTTATGAAAAAGCTGTTATTTCAGTGATAATTTGCTGCTCAGAATACAGTAATTACTGAAATAACACTAACAAAATCCTTTTTGAATTTAACCAATTCAGCAGGCAGATAATTTATGTATCCCCACAAAGTTAAGTCATCCCCATGGAAACCTTTCTTTCTTTCTTTCTTTCTTTCTTTCTTTCTTTCGCTCTCTCTGTCTCTCTCTCTGTCTCTCTCTCTCTCTCTCTCTCCTTCCGTCCCCCTCCCTCTTTCCGTCCCTTTCTGCTTTTCTCTTTTATCTGGTGATAAAGTCTATTAGGAGTCTGTGTATGCCAGCCACAGGGGAAAATTTCTTTTTGAAGACATTTCACACTGAACAATTAAAACAGTAATTGTTATTAAGAAACTGCTGCTGTAGTAGCCGAACAAATTCTCCCTAATGGCTGGTTTTAGGCTATGTTTTCCCTAGAGTATTTTCTTGACATGTCACTGTTGTCGAGATCCCTGTTTTGTAGTTTAGTCTACAAGCCAATGGTCTATGTTAACTGTGTGGCCCAAGTCAAGAGCATGTTAAGCCCAGAGACATTAGAACCCCCATACTTCAGGATGGACACATTTCACTTCTTATACAGCCTATGGGTTCTCTTCAGTGGGCCGTGGGAAGGCTCTCTGCAGACAAGTCAATGTCTCACTCAGTCTGCTTAGTCAGGCCTAATATGCCTAAGGCATATCACTCTCCAGCTGCATATAAATTAAAGCATATAGCCTCAACCGTGCTTTATTATCGGCTGTGCTGCTGAACGCTGTTTTAAACTTCTCACAGAGATGAGGTGCTTATTTTGCTGAGGCTAAAGACAAGAGCGTTGACCTCATTCACACTCTTCAAGATGAGGATGAATTATGACCGCCATCATTTATGGAGAGCTGCAGTGGAATGATCTGTGATTCATTATATTCAATTTGCAAAGCGATACCTTTGTTTACACAAAAGACATTGTACGTGTGTTTGCCATATATCTAAAAGGTTAGACAAAACATGACTCACACCAAGCTCACTAACTTATTCCTTTTCTACTTAGCATTTACTAACATATGCAGCAGACTGCATATGTTATTTCTGTGAAGGCTGTCAGTCATCCAGGGCATTGGATATCTAGCAGTTGTAGTTCAAGGTAAAGTCATTCAGTCTTGAACACAATCTGCCTCACATTCAAGTAACTTCTTCAACTTCTTCAGTTCAGAGTCAGTGGGTGGTAAACCATTGCTTATCCTCTGAGAGTCATTCACACCTTGGGCCATATGACTCCATGGGTCACATGGGAGTCATGTGAGAGTCATTTGAATTGCATGAATGGAAGTGCAAACTGCTCTGCAACTGAAGACACCATGGTAGAGGTGTTAGAACAGTATTGTAAGCAGGTAATAAGTGGTGTCATGGTGTCGCAGCCAGTGGTGTGCGGTCAGGGCCACCAAGGCCTTCTCTGCTAGCCTAGAGATTGTCAGAATCATTAAATTATGTTTTTATAATTTAATATATATTTTAATTAATGCTATATGTATTTTACAAGGTTCGTTCCCATCAGTTTTGTTATTAATGTCATTTCATCACTACGGTACTCTCTCCCGCAGTTGCACTGCTTCCAGTGCAGCTTATAGAAATTAGAACTTTTATCCAATCAGATTTTCCACCTGTGCTGTCTCCAGGTAAAAAAATCTAGCCTGAGGCCTTCAGAATCTCGAGTGAATCCCCTCTGCTATTCAAGAGCAATGGGGATGATGTTGTTGATTGTCATATTCTTTAACCAGTCAGATTTCGAGTTTGCCATGTTGGGCGTATTCTTTTACCGCCATGGCCTTCTAGCTGGCCTTGGCCTACGTCATCGGAGTACAGCATTATACTACACAGCTAAACAGCCTGCCAGAAATTCATTAGAAGAAGAAGAGAGCCGGTTAGCTTAGCTAACTCAAGTAAACCTAGCTAGCACATAACGGAGCATTAATGTTTATTTAAACTTTCTTTCATGACTTTTAGATCTTTAGATGTAGTGCTTTAGATTTTTTGTTTAGATTTTTACATAGCCCTGTTGTTTTTTAATGCACAATGGCTGAAGGAGGAGAAGAAATGGATTAACTGACAATGCTTTTTTTCACATTTTGGAACTGAAATGCACTGATGTACTGTATAGCCGCGTTTATAAAGAAAGGAAGGAGGATGGACTGTCTTCAGATGATGAGCAGCTTGGTAAATTTGATGGATTTTTATGTGGCTGGAATCTGTGGGGAAGCCTGTTGAATCTGATTGTGTTATTTGTGTTTTACAGCATTTTTGCCTGCTTGCTGGTCGTATGAGTAAATGTGATGGTTGTTGTGAGTTTGTTCTTGTTTCTTTGGTAATGACACGATTTGGGCTATGCCATGTTCGTATATGATGCAGCATCCTGTCATAATGCCTAATAATGCTACATCCTATTCATATCTCTGCAATTAGTGCGTTGTAACTATCATAGGTGTTGAGCCTTGTGTTAAATCACTTTATTCACTTGATAAATGTTCTGTCACTGTGAATATGGGGTGGTTATGTTGAATGACAACAGCCTATAGCCCTGGTGTCATGCTGAGGTCATTAGAAGGTGGTTTAATTGCGAGAGATATCGCTCTGAAGGCCTAGGTGTAAAATACATGGCCCGCCACTGGTCGCAGCCTACCCTTCTGTTCAGGGATGATTTTCCGATTTGACATAGATGGCTTTCTTAACTCCTCTTTCAGACCATCTGTCTTCTCTGTCCAAAAATATGTATATTGTTATCATTAAAAGAGCTAGTGCAGTGCCCATTCAAAACGTGCCTGTTTGAAATGGGCTGGACTTTATGGTGTGCGCCGCAGCCTGCCACAATTTTGTTCTGCACGTCCTTGTGAGCTAGCTTTGTTTGCAGTGCCCATGGAGCAGAGCATATGCTGCTGCGCCCGGAGCATATCCTTCCACATGGACTACTTTTTACTGGCACAGCTCAATTCGAGAACCGCTCATCCAAACAACTTTATACACGACACTGCACATCCTTGGGTCCCAGGCAATAAGCCAGCCAAATATCAACTTCTTAGAATGGGGGTTCAAGAGATACTGGTGTCACAGACAGACAGACAGAGATTTCTACCTTTGTAGTTAGATATTCTTTATCTTTTAGGTGTAGCTGTCTACCGGTACCTAAAAGACAAGAAACCACTCTCACTTGACTGCTTGGTGACTGTAGTGACTCTAGACTCCCATGTAACCCAAGGAGTCACATGGTACCTGTGTGAATGATTCTGAGGATGAATGCTGGTTTACTGCCCACCACAGATTCAGAACTGAAGTAGCCACAGCTGGATGAATGGTGAAATGTCTTCAATACTAAGCAGCATGTATAGATTCTTTTTTTAGGCTCCTGTAAATTCTGTACTGTGATTATTAAGGACTTAAGTGTTTTCTAACCTCTATGTGTTCTGCAACACAATGTATTGTGTCTTATCTTTTCCATGCATTTCTTGACTCTGTGTTTCAGTTTGCTAATTTAAATTGCTAGTGGAGAAACAAATATAGGAGTTTAAAATGAAGAATAGGAAATCATCCTTGGCTTTTTCATTAGCCTAATGAACTCATTATGGCTCTGATAATTGTCCTGCATTAGCACAACTGATTGGAAGCTGTTGGAAAGTGATATTTCATTATCAGTTTATTTATTTTTTATATTACATAAGGAAAAACTACAGTATTTTGTAACTATTCCTAAATTCCAAGACTTAAATGCAGTATTATCATTTTGCCTTTTTGATGCTGTACTGATTACAGTTTTAGGGTTTCATCTGTTAGATCCCCTCTACTTCTTTCACATGTGAATTTTTTAAACAGTTAAAAAAAAAAAAAGATGCAGTTAATTGCACAATGAGATACCAGAAAAATGGAATATGTGACAAGATTAGCCAGATTCTTGGGAATGTGCCTACATGGATTTTGGGAACATCATTTGTGCTCCATTGATTCAAATTGGCTATTTTCAGGAGATGGCACACATGGAAGGGTTAAGAGTACTTCACATTGCTTTTGACAGACTTCTCTCTGCTGAGTAAAGTCTCTGAAAAGGAATGGAAATATCTCCGAGCTTTGAAATCACAACCAAATAGATTTCTAGAAATATGCAGCCTGTCTTTAGAATGGAAAGGAAATGAACAACCACAGTAGCAAGCAGGCTGCATCTGGATGCAGATTGTTATGCACATTTCTACTTGAGTCAGATGTGTCTGAGCAGGGGCAAATGCTCACTTAGACTGCTGCCCCTCCTGATTTGCTAGGTTAGGTCTGTCCTCATTTAGGCTTGTCACTTCCTAGTCCTTTAAAAAGAGATTTCATTCAGACTCATACCTTCCATCTCCCTCAATCCACAGCCCAAACCTGAACAGAGCAATTCCCTGTCTTGACTGCAAACCACAGCCAATGTGGAATGCCATGTACTTGTCTCTTCTTAATGTGAGTGTTTGTTGCTGGCGTGTTTGGGGTATGAAGGTTCTGCCTGGCTACACAAACAGAGCATCAGAGTGAACACTGTCCATGATAATAGTACGAGAAGATTAGTCTGCCTTTGTACACCAAATACACTGTACTTTTCACTCAGTATACATTTACATGCACGTTAAAACTTAGACTGTACTCTGATTCAGGCAATAAATCGATTTTTGTCAAACATCATAAAAACACCATAATTGGATGGAAATTGGCATAATCTGATATTGATGTTGATGACTCACATGATGTTATGCCCAGCAGACTTAGATCATGAGATTGTAAATCGATTTACTCAAGCATCTAAACAATCCATCATCTTATACTCAGCATAAGCAATCTCCACAAGCATTTCCTCTCCTGGTGTGCTTTCCCTCATAAGCCAGCAAAGTAACATCATCTAGCAAAGCAACATCACGCAAACAATAGTATCCCATTAATTCCATCCATGTATAACTTACTCCACGCTTTTGCCTTAAGGGCAGAACAGGCTAAAACTGGAATATAATGTAAACATATTGACTAAGTGGAAATGATTGAAATATGTGTTTGTTGGTTACATCTTTGATGCTAAGCGATCATTGCTGTGTAGTTCCTAATGATCAGTATCAGCTGTAATGTGTTTTCATTCTGTTTTATTTTCTTTGTTGTGTTTACTCTTGGCTGTGGTTGTGGTTGTTGCTGCTCATGCTAATGCCTGAGTGCCTCTATTATTTGTTCCAGTCATCCAGAGCTACCAGTCTAACACGTCTCCTCCTGTGCAACAGAAGGTTTGTCTCTGGAAACACCTTCAGCAGCTGTTTAGCATTGCAAATGTAGCAAATGGAAAGGCTTTCATGGACTGGGTAAAGACTGACTGTTGTGTGACATCAGAAAGCAACCAAAACTGATACACACAAAACGATTGAGTCTTGTTGGAACTTTTTAGATCACACTACTCAACTTCATAACTCTGGAGTTCAGCTTATCCCTTCCAGACTTGGTGAAAATCCCACATGCCACAGGCAGGCTTTGGAAAAAAGGGTGCTCGGTTTGTTTCAGGCAGTGAGAAACTGGTCCCTCAGCCAGCAGGACTCCTTTCTTTCCCCCTCCAGTCTCACAAATCTCCCTCCTGCCAAGAGCCTCCTACGGCACTGCCACCTGGTCTTCTGTTGTCAGTCTGATCCCAGCCAGCGACCCATCCATACAGCCGCCAGGTTTTCATATGAAGCTGTAGTCCCATCATCAGGACCCTGGCAAAGACTCATATGGAAAAGCTTGCAGCAATGCCAAGTGTTTAACTAATCTTTGTCTAGGTATGACTGAATTACAGTAGGAAATTAATTAACTGTCGACTTTTAATAGCATTGCCACAAAATGCATTGGCCAATTAAACAAGTCATTGATGGAGAGTCATGTATTTGTAGACTAGTCAACCTTTCAAATTAGTAGTGTCATAATTCTAGCATCATAGATCTAGTAATTAAATATTAAAGAGTGCACCAGGGGACTTTATATTGATATTACAAGACTTTTTGGTGCAACGCCTTTTGCATATTTCAAAAAGTGTTGTTTTTTTTTTTTTTTTTTTTTTTACAAGGAAAGTCAAAGCCAACATTTAAGTCTGTTGGATGCTTTCTGATACAAGACCAAAGCAGACATTTAGTTATTCAGTATGAGGGTTGAGGCTGACCTTTTTAAATGGAATTTTCCCTTAGAGCAGCAGCCAGTGACCAAATTTAAGTCTTCAATCTTATAGATGTAAACTCTGACATTCAGAGCCTTATGTTTATCTCATTGATTCAGTAAACACCAAGCACCAAGGTGTTGCAAGCAAATTCCCTGCTCCTTTTCATTTTTCACCTCTCCTTAGAGTTGTGTGAATGTTGAATGCAAATTGTACGTGATATTTAAACGGCCATAACATTTGCCTAAATCAAACAGCCATTGCCCCAAAGCAGGTTGCCATCATCATCAGCATGTTAAAAGCACACTGTTTATTACTGTTAGTAATTTTCCCTGATGTCTTTGAACTCAGCACATTAGCCGTATGCTTAGAGTTGACAAGGCTGCTGTCAGGGACCACAGCACAAACTTCTGGCTTGCCAACTGTTGCTGATGATTTGCAATTATCAATTCATTCATAGAAAATGTAATCTAAATGTAAAGCAATTGAACCTGTTGTAGATGGGGTTGGAAAATGTCTCCGAACTTATTAATTAAACTTGTAATTGATTAATGTAAATTAAAGTGCTCATCCACATTGTTGTGAACTCATGCTCATGTGGAAAGAGTAAAAGTTTTCTTTCCTTTTGATAAATGATTAAATCTTAGTGAGCAGCAATTTTTTTTCACTTCATTTTCTGTCAGATATTAAGGAGCAGCTGTACATGGACATGCATGTTACTCCATAGAATAACACTGCAAACATTCTTACACGAAGGAATGATGAGTCACATTGCATGCTTCTCCAGGCCTAGGCTGGTATTATGTTTAGAGGAGTGGATCTGCAGATTCATGTTAAGGCAGAAAAATGTGGGGCACATTTAGTTAATTTGTCACAGCTGTGGGCCACTGGGGCAGGCCTGGCCAGGGAGCACCACCTCATGCTCTGGGAACACAGTATACACACACAATCCATCACAGAGCCACTATGATTAGCTAACAGCCTCAGCTGTTAACTGATTGATCGTAGTACCAAACATGCACTTCCTCGATTAATGTAGTAGTAGTAGCTGGGTGTCTAAAATGGGTCTTAAAATGGGTCACATTTCAACCAAATGCACCATTTCAAAATATTTAGAAATATAAATGCATTTTCTTAATCTGCCCCATAAAAATGGTTGTTCTTAAATTACTTTGTAGTTTGTAGCCATGCTGTTTTCTCATACCTTTTATAAAGTGTGTTATAAAATAAGTGCATTAGCACACCTTCAGATTCCTTTGTGGGCTTGTAGCAGAATATCTTCAAATGCTTCATCTGTACCTTAAGAGAGGCAGAAGCCATAACAGACTTTAAATGTCAACATTGCAAGATGGTTGGTTTTCTATAAAGCAACATGATAATGTGAGGTTAATGTGGTGGTTCACAATCCTGATCCTCAAGTACCACAGCACTACATTTTCCATGTCACCCTTTTCTACCTACATCTGATTAGCTAAATCAGGTGTGTTTAACCAATCAAGATCTGGTAGGGACCATCCATCAAGTGAACGGTCCTGATTTAGTCAATCAGATGTGGGTAGAACGAGGAGAGATGGAAAATACTGTATGCAGTGCTGTAGTGCTCAGGGACCAGGATTGAGAGCTGCTATAGCAATGTGAATGTGAAGCAAATTTTTTGTCTTGCTTTGTTCTGGTTAATTTGGCTGATTTAAGTGTTTTTGCAGTTCAGATTATTTGCCACAAACAGCCAATGCAACAAAAGGACACATGTTATCTGTAGCTAGGCAACAACATGCTTGTACTCTGTGTGTGTGTGTGCACGCGCACGTGCTAACTACACAGCGTCACACTAAATAAGCTATAAATAAATAAGATAATTGAAGCTTGTTCATAAAGCTTCCCTTATGTTACTGGTGTCCCATTCACAAAGCATTGCTCTAAATGGTGTCTCAGGTGAAGATTAGCATGTTAGTGAGCAGCTTCATATTTAAGAGCAACACTTTATATGGCTTCCTCTGGTGTAAACGTGAAATGGACTGAATGAATTGGCAAAGGAAACCTAAATTCTCTGCTTTAGAGCTTTGCGTTTTAAGAGATTGATACTAAGATAAGAAAAATAGCTGTACACACGACATAGAGCCATGGTGCATGGGGCACGAGTGTATGCGTGTGTGTGAGATGGAGAGAGAGAGAGAGAGAGAGAGAGAGAGAGAGAGAGAGAGAGAGAGAGAGATGCACAATGTAGTGGATTGTGACTTCAGGAAGAAGCTCAGCACCAGGAAAATGTGGACAAGATTGGATTATCACACGTAAACAACGAAATAGTGTAGTAACACCTTTTATAGCGCCTTTTTAAGGCGGTCCTTTCTGTGTGGAGTTTGCATAATCTCTGTCTATGTGGGTTTTCTCTGGGTGCTCTGGTTCGGTTTCCTCCCACCTCCAACAACATGCTGGTTAGGTGAATTGGAAACTAATGCCTCTTTCAAGGCAAACACTAAAAGATGCCAGTAACAGACATTTATGAATGAGGGAACATGGCTGCATGATATTTGCCCTTATCGACACGTTAAGTCTGACACTGCGTTTTATGAATTCCCTCAGTGTGTTGTATCGAACAATGACAGTGTATCCATTGTATTGTCACAGAAATCAGTAGCCAGATAAATCCAAACAATGCTCCCCCTCAGCCTCTGTCACTTATTTAGAAATCAAAGATCAGGCATGCAGAGCACAGTAGCATATGGATGTGAGAATCCCAGGGTAACTCATTGGATCTGCATGTTGCCATTGTCCCTGAACATTGTCAGATAGAAAACCACATGAATGAGCAAATGACGATGCAGCTGCATTGTCCCTTTGTTCAGACTGAAGCAAACAGACGCTTTGCAACGCTGGGGCTTTCTCTCCAGGTCTCTTGCTATATTGCAGTGTGGGACTGGTCTTAATTACCTGGGCTTTTGTAGTTGGGATCATATAACATAGCATTCATAGCAAAAGGGAATAGAGAGGGGGTTCTCAGATAAAACAAGCATTAGTGGTTACATTGGGAACAGTAACGACTACTGCACTAGTGTGCGTTGTGTGTGTTGGTGAGTGGTCGTATGAATTATGAGAAATTTAAGACAGCTGGAATATACTTACTGCAGTTCATGCATTCTAGTCCATTTGGCTGTGGTACAGTGAGGACATTTATTTTAGATTGTCACACACCCAGATGCAATAACGATTACATCACTACTGTCAGCCTAACCTGAGGGATCGCTCTGTTTACATGGTACTGAGAAGTACTTTCGCTCAGTGACCCAGCCGTGTCAGAGGGGGCTTTTGTTTTGATTTCTAGAAGGTATGGCCCGTCCTCCTGAATTTAAAAAATGTGATTTATGAGGGAGGATCATTCATGGTCCAGAGCGAATGGGCATTTGTCCTCTGCAGGATCAGATTAACTTGTAGACGTATGGCAAAACCAGAATGATAAATGTACAGTGTTTAACATCATTGTTGGACCAAAATGTTTGTTCGAGTAGCATAGTAAACATATGAATGTAGTTAGCAGTTCAATTCCCAACAGTATTTCTGAATGGCAGATTATAGCTGCCTCAGTCGTTTACAGATAAACAAAAGGATTTGGCTCCTCATAAGCCTTGCTATCAATATATATTATCTGTACAACTATATTTTGCCACACTTTCAGTCACATTTACACTGGATTAAAGAATCTATTGCATATTAAGTCCCTGCATTGCTTTTTCAGTCAACTATTGGCTGAAAAGTTGAGAGTTGACTCCTTTGGGGACAATTCTTTATCAATAAATCTTTGCTCACTGCTCACTGCTTTCCAGATTGCATGGATAGCTAAGGTGATCTTTAATTGTATAATAGGATAGATAAACACAGTAGACATACATAATTTACATGTATATATATAATATATATACTGTATATATATAAAATTTATCTTCAGCTATTCATATTTGTGCATTAGTCTTGCTGGTTTGATATAGAGAAAAGCTGTTTCCAAACCCAGGCCCTCTGTTCTGCATTGTTTCTTTTGCAGCTGTCAGGTTGGGACAATGCTTGTGATGCCTTCCAGAAAAAAAACACTAGTAAATAACTCAGGTTTGCAATCATGTCATATTATTGCATACCAATAAAATCTATTGGGCATTCTGCCAGTTGATTTTCTGAGGTTTATTACAACGCTTACGATACAGCATTGTTTGGACTTTCTTCCCTTCTAGCTTTTTGTCAGGAAACTGGACTGACTGTTTCACCTTTTGTAGGGTGAAGAAGCTGTTGGCTTTATGCTAGAGCTAGTGTAAAAATACAAGACAAATAAGCACTTCAGGTAATGCATGTTTAAAATGACACATCTTGTTTTAACTGTGGTGGAATGGATGAATGGAGAGATTTAGCTCCAATAATCATGAAGCTGACATATTGTCAACCACAGCCATTTATGTTAATACTTTTCACATGACTTAATATTTTGTCAGCAGTCTTTAACTGTGGAGTTGTTAAGCAGTTAGCCTGGCAGGGAGCTCAGCTAATTGCTGTAATAGAATATAGTGCACAATCTCACCTCTTAAATACATTCAAATCAGTTTGCTGCATAATTTTTAACTGTAGGCACAATGAGTGAATTAGTATAAAAGTTATTATCATTATTTTCTTTAAATAGCCTACAGTCATCCAATCCAAGTTTCCAAAAAATAACAAATAAAAATCTAAATTTCTCATGTTTGCTTGTTTACAACTTTTTTAGTCAAAAATGCACCAATGTTTCTACAAATATTCATAATAGTCCAAAATAGATGAACTTTTACACCATATGGGAGTAAGATGTGCTAAAGTGTGACAAAACCAAAAAAACTGAAAATGATCAAAGATTGCAACAGATTCACCAGCAGCCAGCCTGCGGGTACTTTTTTCTTTCGAAGAACATTCTTCAGACGTCTTCAAGAAATTGTATTTTTAATTCTCTGTCAGGATTTCGAAACACAACAGGAAATTGGCCTCTCTCATGGCAGCCAATTTTGCTGCCACTTGTACCTTCCGACTATTCCTCTCTCCTCAGGACAGGGCTGACAGACTCTCTGAGGCAAAACTGCTGAGAGGGCAGCTTTACATTTGCCTTTGGATGTTACTCTGAAGTCATCAGCTGCAGCGTAATAGACCAGGGAAATACTTTTTTTTTGTTGTTTTTATTCTTACTTTTTCTCCATGTACTGTACCTAACATTACTCTGATGTAAGTAAATGTTTTTTTTTTAAAGTTCTTTACTTTGTCTTTCTATTACTTTCTTCTTCACAGTAGCATACTGACAGCTGTGAGAGAGATTGTCTGCATGTGTAGAGGGAATTATTAGGGGTGGCTCAGCTTTAATAGCATTGAATAGCTGTGTGAAGGATTATTTCACCTACAGACAGCTGTTCCTTGGAAACAGAATTGAAAGAAGTAACTTCTGTTCTGAAAATCTTGCAATTTTGTCTCCAGGGCTTGTTGCTAGAACGTCCTTGGGTCCAGATTAGGAGAAGTTAGGAGTGGCTTGAATTGCTTTAAGTAGATAAAATGAGGCAATCAATGACCCTAAAGCATCCAGCCGGTGTATAAAGCCAAGCAGATTATTGACTGAGCCCCCACGAACAACACGGGTATTAAAACACTTGTGCTGAAGCTTTTAATGTTTTCCTTGTCTAAAGGTTCCCATTGTCTGAAAGTGGGAGTGACAGTTTGCGCAGCTGGTGCTAAGCTTAAGTTTAAATATCATATATGTCGTCTAACTGAGGTTTGTTTATCGTCTCTAACTAAATGAACAGCTGATTGAGGGTGGAGTGAACTCATTATTAATGCATACAGGTTTCACAGGGGCATTATTAACCATGACTGCACTCAGAATCATGCAGCTGTGGAGTGCTAACGAAAATTGAATAGAGCATGTTGTTTTTATTACGAATGCAGATGTTTTATGAAAATCTCACCCTATTTCACTTAATAGCAATTTACAGTTTGATAGGAGCTTGATTTGAAACCAAAATGCAAAGTATTAACACAGGAAGGGCAGCATTAATTAATCATCACTCACTTCATTATACTTTCCATGGTAAGGCAAAGTTTACAGCAGAGGTTTCATGAGCAAGAGGTTAACTAATTCTGTTTTAGACATGGAAAATGCTCTGAAAATCCAGGGGAGCAGAAATGAGAGAATCGATCTCTGTCACAGTTTTCATGATCTTTTTGCCTGTTTGGAGCTTTGGACATTTTTGAAAGGTCAAATACCCCGCATGTACATTCAAGACAAGACCTGGAAGAACAAATAAATGCTCGTGTACACACACACATGCACTCACTCATCCACCCACTCATTTATACACACAGACACACAAATACACATGTAGCCTCCCACATGCATATGCACACAACATAGAAATTTTCTCACTCCATAAGACATGTCACGTGCTGAAATTTACATTTAATTTATTATTTATTAATTAATTTATTTATTCATTTAAATTTTTATATTAAAATACAACCTGGCTTTTAATTCTGCATCAGAAAGCTTTTGAACCTTCTCTTTCTTTCTCCGTTTGACTTAAAAGGAAACTCTACTGGTCTTAGCAAAATATGGGAGAGAAGTAATGTCGTTATGTATGTAGCTGGGTTCCTTTCACGTGTATGTATGTGTGTGTATGTGTACATCTATAGTTGAAATTATGCCATGACTCTTTTGATTCCTGATAACATTAAATATCATTTATTGGGAACTCTTTTTCAGTATCTAAGGATAATGATTGGGTTTTGGTACAGTAGCATGACATTCTTGATGCATTTCTTTCTCTGTTCTCAGGGACATTCTATTTATAATCCTACAACCTGTTTGAATTGCACTGCACCATAATCTAGTTTGTCAATTGTGTACATTTTAAGGTTCATACTGTAACTGACAAGACAAATAACTTGTTTTTGATAAATGGTCTAAATGGTGCTGATTCAATTTTGGCCCCCAGCTGGCTCCCCTTGTACTTTATGTGAAGTAACTGGCATCTCGTTGTAATCGGGCATGATTTATTATTTTGCTGTTTTAACTGCTGTACATTATTAGTTTTTATATTAACACTATTCACATCATTGTCAACAGTATCATTAAAATTGGTTTTCCAGTGCTAAAATGAGGTAGGTGCTTCTGTATTTTCCTCACATCTCTGCTGTTTTTTTTTTTTTTTTTTTTTTTACATCCTGCAATAAGTGATATTTTTATTATTAACACTGAAATGAATGGCTGCATGTGACATGACAGGGTCACTTGCATTGACACTCAGCTCTGCAGCTGTGCAGAGATTTAGCCTCTTTTCCTTCATAATTTTGGTTTTCTGGTCCTGCAATATACTATATGCTGCCTCTTATCAATTCACCAACCCCTGATATGAAACCATAGGCAGCCGGTTTCAGCAAACAAGATCTGATAAGTGACTTTATGGAACCTGTCCAACATGAAATAACAAAGAAACAAAGTAAACAAGTGGTACTGGCTTTGACAAATTAAAGATCCAGATATATATATTTTTTTTCTCAGAAATAGGCAGAGACCAAAACAAAACTGAAAGTAGAGCAGACGTTGGACTTAAATTCATCAGGTGGCCAAAACATGCCTCCAGTTTGTTGCATAATTTGGGCTAATAGGGACTTTAAACAGGGAGAGACGCTAGATACGGCAATAGAAGTAGATCTGTGCTCTTTTGCACAAGGGTGAACTTGACAAGGCTCATAGCCTGTAGATGTACTATTTGAAATCTGTTTGTTTTTTTTCCCATAGTAGATCTGCAGGCAGGATGTGACTGGTCTGACAGAAGATTCTGACACACCAGAGAATGTTAAATATAAAACAATGTCAAAAAAATCTCAAATCACACTGTAGCTGTTCTTTTAGTTTGAACAGAAAAAAAAGGCTGATCTAGTTTTTGAGCCCCTCAGACATTTTGAGATTCTCAAACATGTTTGATTTTTGTCAGCACAAAATCTGAAAAGCTTTTGTCTTGGGATATACAGAAAGACAACTGATATGAAAGGCTGGCAACAACAGAAAGTGAAGAGTATGTTAGCAGCGGCTTGAATGTCAGAAAAGCCACAGTATATAGCCTGCCATTTTGATTGGACTTCATTGTTTGGGCTTTGTAATGTATTTCCACCTCTCTGCAGAACAAACAACACATGCAGCTCACGTCTCCCTAACCATTCTATCATACAAATTTGGCATCTAGCCTTCTTTTTTTCCCTTCAGGGCACACACAATATATATACTGTGAGCTGCTTCCTTCTCAAGCTCCCTTTTAGTGCAATATGGTGAAAAACAAAATCTGGTTTGTGTTTATTTTCCCAAGGGTATTGTGCAGTATAAAGTTCCTTCATGACTAGATCAAGTAAACAATCATATCACGTGTGAGTGTCTGTACTGTACTCTGTTGGATGTGCAACAGTGCATTGGCGCAACAAATACTGAAAGGAGATAAGTTCCAGAGATGTTTGTGTCGTGTGCGTCCAATTTTACTGACACTGATTTAAGAATTTTAGGTTTTCTGCATCCTCTTGTGCCAAGACTTGGTATTTCCATTGCTGAAGGAACAGGTTGGCCTATCTGTTGCCTCTGTTGAGCAGATTTTTGTTGCTGGGATGGATTCACATTCATCATCAATGCTCTACTAATACACTGAAGTTCTTTTGGAAACATACCAGGATTTCACTGTCCCACTGTACCTGCCTTTTCTTTCCTCCTGTTGATTCCCATCCTCATTGTTACTGTTACTTCAGTGATGTTAATATTTTGCTCCATCAAACAGAGCCTAGAGGTTGTAAGCATGGACTAAACAAAGGAAGGAAGTGTACCTACTGGTATCAACAGGGAGTCTTTTGATTTTTTTTTTTTTTTTTTTATACCTAAAATCTGCTATAACCCAAAGCCCATTTGTTGATACTTTGTTGTGTTTTACAGTCCCCAAAGTTTTCCCTAAGGGACTGAAAGTCTGGGTTCCCTGTAGCATGGTGGTGCTTGATTGATGCAGCCTCTCTCCATCTATGTGATGTGTTCACTGATGCGGTGGTGATGGAGTGAGATACCCCCACTGAAGCTGATCTACTGAGCAGCTGGCCCGTGTTCTCTGTTCACACAGTGGCTTCGCAGTTGTTTCCCATCACATTTTCCTTCCTCATTATGATTTGAGGGGTTTGTTTTGGTGGCTTGGTTTTAGGGAAATGGCAGATCTTATTTAATGATTTTTTCCTGCACATGTAATGTGTTTCAGCATACCCTGCTTGGATTTAGCTGCATATTTAAGAAAGTTAAATTGGGAGAGTGGAAAATAATACAGATGTCACTCTGAGATTGTGGTCATTACTACACACCTGGATCTGAGGTGTTGATTGATGCTCAGTTGGTGTGTGATTTTTATTTTTGTTGTTTGACTGTAATCACAGCAGCTTGCTGTGACGTATGCATGTGGGATTGTGCAGGCCAGCTGTACAGTCTTTTTTGAGTGACTATGGGAGTGTTTGTTCTGTGCAGTAAGAATAACAAAAATCTGCACTAACTAATATAAAGAATCCTTGTCTCATTTCATATGTGTATCTGCTCTGACCTTAACTGTTACCTGATAATCTGAGCATTTTTAGCAATGCATATAGTGGGCATATAATAGCTACTTCCACTCAACTTTAATAAAATAGCATAAAACTGCTAAATAAATATTTTTCCCCTTGGCTGAAGTGTTTATGCCTTCAAGCACTAAGCACAGTTGTATAATTGCTGCCTGTTTAATTGCATATGCTCCCAAAATATAGGCAATTACCATATTATTAGGTAAAGCTGCACTGTCTAATGCACTTCAATGCGAGTAGCAAATCATGTCTTTATGAAGCTTATAATGTTCAACTTTTGGTAACATTTTGATTCAAGTCTGTGGTTGTTTTTTCAAGCCACAGTAAGTGGTGGTGTTATTGAAGTGTGTCTATGTTTTGTCTACCCCCATTTACTGTATATGTATGAGAAACACCTCTCAATATAATGCAATCCAGCATAACAGCAAAATACAGCCAAAAAAAAAAAAAAAAAAAAAAAAAAAACTCTTTGACTTACAGTAGACCCCTTTTTATACCTTGGATAAAAATGAAATCTCTGTCTGGACATAATGTCTTGACTTGCATTTACTCATTAAAATGTAATCTGGATTCTGCCTGCATTGTTGTCAGGTCTTAGTAGGCGAGTCCTTATGCCATTAAAGCCAATGTTTACTCTTCGGTCCATGGATGAGCTTCATCCATTAAAAAAAAAAAAAAAAAAAAAAAAACAACTTGTTTTGCATGGGTTGTCGCTGTCCAAGTTCCACATGCAGGTACTCATTTACAGCAAGTCACAACTTCCTATTCATTAATGAGAGCCAGCAGGAAGATGAGGTAGGGTGACTTTTTCAACATGTGGATGGATTTTATCTCATGAACGTGTTCCATTTGTATGGATTGCATTTAGCCCTGGCTTGTTATGACCAAGATCCTGTCACAATTTGATCAGATTACATTGTGATCACATGCATTTTGCATCCATTTACCCTTGCATTAACATCTGTTTTTCTTTCTTTGGAAACCATATCTGGATACATATTGTATTTTAAGGTACAAATGGAGCCAGAGTTAACAACAAACACTATTGAATAGGGGTGTATTTTTCCAAGTGTTCCTAAAGTAGTAACTGACTCTATATTTGCATTATGAATAGTACTGAAAAAGGAATTGTCCAACTTTGAATTCACAGTTAAGATTAGGTATATTCAGTGAACATTATTTCAGTGATCATTGATTTATACACTTGAGAAATATTCAATTCAGGAGTAACTATAAATGTTTCAGTAGAACCGGTCTGGAACAACTCAGTCAGTGTTGTAACTATGAACTGTTCTTTCTAAACTGGAACAGGACTTTAATCGGCTCTGCAGTGTGGAACTGTTTCTTTGGCACAACATGGAAGGCTGACTTTGAAGGCTTGGCCAATGTTTGTTTGAATCTGCATTCAAATGAGCTTTATGCCAAGGCAGGGCTATCGGTTCTAACCAGAAAATGTACCCAGAAAGCTAGGAAATCAGCGTAGGTATACTATATCTTAAGCCACCTTTTCTATGTTTTCTCACTTTGCTCTGTGGGAGCTGCATGTTGGTGTGACAGCATTCAGCAGTGAAACCCACTGTAACTAATATAGATTCCACTGTCCTGAGGCTAGAGAAGGCAATAATATAGTTCATAGTTCTTCCAGATTAAGATGGAAGATGTTGGTATTATGACACATGCTCCAGCCTATCTAAACTGAAATGCATCTTAACCGAACTGTGTTTAATTTAATTCTGTCTGTTTTATTCCATTATATGTGACAGTGCAGGGCAGCAACTCAAGATCAAGCTTGTACTACCTGAATGTCAGGATGTCCGACAGTAGACAGGGAAGATGATTTAGTTTGGCTTGTAAAAAAGGCTGGAGAATCTATGACGGCAGAAAAATACACATATACAATAATCCAGAATGTTTGTGATCATCCTCATTTGCGTATCAGGACCTGTGTTTGTGCGTCAGCTTCATTATGCTGGAAGACACATTGAGTCATCCTTCTCCTCACTGACATTTCCCCCNCCCCCCAGCTAAGAAACACCTGATCAACAGAATTGTGTTCAACAGATTTTAAAATGATCTTATACTCACACCATATGATTCAATTACCATCAGCCCACAAAATAAGTTGATGGTTACCCTGCTCTCTATGTGTAGTCACAGGGTACTGTGGGTTTTTCTCCTTTTAGTCACCAGTAACAATTTATTCTAATGTTGTTACAGCCAGTCTGAATCATGAAGCTACTATGATGCTACTGGATATGAGTAATTGTGACTGTTTTACTCTTTGAGTTCAGTATATAAGTTTGTTTTTATTTTATTTTCATGTGCGTATGTTTCCAACATACTGACTATAATACCAACCCAGCCAACCTCTGACCATGTACCATGCCCAGAACATCTGTAAACGATCATAAATTTATTATAAGGGCTTGTTTTCTTAGTATTTGCTCTTAGGGGAAATGGTGCACAGCTGCAAACAATATATAAAGCTGTACTTCAATACGGCACCTTGGCTCTTACAGCTGGTACAAACTGAGCAATTTGTCTTGTTCATCTGAAATTTCAAAGCACAAATCCACCGTTTTAGGTTTTATCATACAATGTAAACTCTGATTTGTTGAATAATTGCACCATTTGGGATTCAGCCGTTTTATCTGAGTCCTGTAAATGAATAGGCAAAATACTATGCATGCCTTATTATGATGTTACCACTTGAGCTAGTAGTATCCCATGCCAAATATCAGACTGTATTATTACTAGATTTCAGTTGTGGATATGATAATACCAATAATTTTTCACAGTTGATTTTTGGACATTGATGTTTCTAATGGCGAATAACAAAAAGCCATTTTAAGCTCTTCATTATATGTTAAATGCCATATTTAGAGCTTTTGAATGTGGCACAGTGGAAAATTGGGATTCATCCTCTCTTCACTGACATTTTTTCCATTTACTTTAATGTCTGCAGCAAAGACTGAAGACAAAAGAACTTTAGGATTTCTGCTCCACTGAACCAGGAACTTGTTTATTTTCTTTCCTATTCTGGTGAAAAGAAGAACAAATGAAGTACTTTTTTTTTCTTTTTTTTTTTTCCATGAGTTTACATGTTAAATTTCAACATTTAATTACAGCAGACCTGATTAAGCCACTGCTGTCCCTCAGTACTAAGCAACAAATGAATGCACCATATTAGCTTGTATCAGAAAATGTGCTGCCATTCTTTCCTCAACCTTCAATCATGAATGCTGAGAGTCGACAAGATACAACGAGACCTGACTCATAATTAGGAAGGGCTCAAAAAACACTTTCATTGGTGGTGCTGAAATAATGACTATAATGAGGTTTAAATAATAGAAGTGCAGTTAATAATGTTTTACTGAATACATAAAGATATGTGCTGATATGCGTTCAATTTGCATATGTTTAGTAGGTCAAATTATTGCAGTTGCACTGAGATGTAACCTCAGCATAGAGAAGCTGCCATTAGTTGTCATTAATTGATTTCTCCACAATGAATTTGCTGCTGGCAAAAGACAAACACTTTTTCAAAATTCAATGTCTGGTTTAAATGTTTTCCTATTCATATGAATTTAAATGAAAGTTATGTCTCAAAGCTGTGAAAAGATATCAATCTAGACTTGAGACTGCTTGCATGTTGCTGTGTATTTGCACCAGAGGTTCAGATCCTACAGTATAGATTAAGCATGTGTCTTTTGGCCTTCCCTAAACAAATCCTTCAGTGTCAACTGTTGCAATGACCTTTTTGCTCTTGACAACATCGATTGCAATTAGAATTATCACAGGCTGGTTGAGAAACACACAGACTGATACAATAAAAACTAGAAAGTAAGTGAAGCACCATTCAGAGATGCTTAACTAACAGTAATAAAGCAAAAGGTGACATTAATCATCTTTAAGATATGGTTGCAATTACATATATATATATATATATAAATTACATGAAAATCATCCACATGAAAGAGCATAAAGTGATACAAAAAACTGATCAGATAATGGGAGGAAATGCAGGAAAATTGTTACATTAGTACATTAGGCAGTGAGTCAGGTATCATCCATGAATACATTAACAAAAAGCATGAAGAACTGGTTATTTGTGGGGCAGAATGTTAAATTAATAGGCTGATGAATGTAAGTGTTAATAATAACTTTATTTGTATCGCATCTTTCAAAACAAAGTTTCAAGGTGCTTGACACAAACAACTGAATACAACAGAAAATAGAACAGTAATAAAAACAGTGTACAACACTGAAAGCAAATTAAAACAAACAAAAAAAAGTGTACAAATTAAAACAAATAAAAACAGTAATACATCACAAACATAGCATACAGTAGTTAGCACCAGTTAAGGAAAATCCTCACAATAAAAATAAGTTTTAAGATGAGTTTTAAAAGAAGACACTGATTTTGAGGTGGCAAGATTTTGGTACTGCCAAAAGGTTCCTGCCTGTTAAGTAGAAAGATTCTCAAAAGTGCATAATATCCGTATTTCTTAATGTTTATTTTGTAAGAAATAAAGTTACAGTATTTACAAGACATAGTTACAATGTTGGCTTTTCCCCCAGTATCAAAATATGTTTAAAAAACAGCTTACCCGAAAAACAGGTCACCCAAAGACATTAGAAAGACGAGCTCTGTTGAAAATTTTATACGGCACTTAAAAACATACCTTTTTAATCGAGCCTTCTTCTAGCACCACTTCTCACAATGTGCATGCCTCACAAGAAGTCCCACATGTTTTTAATTGATCTTTTATGCCTTTAAAGGTTTTTTTTATTAGTTGATCTTTTAAATGGCTTGCTTTCTCTGCGATGCCAAGCACTCTATTTTTACTAGTACTTTTTAATTTAATTTGTGTTCCCTGTTTTTATTTCTTTTCTAAATGTAAAGCACTTTGAGTACATGCTGTGTATGAAAGGTGGTATACAAATAAAGTTTATTATTATTATTCTTATTTTATTTTATTTTTTTTTTAAGGGAGGGGTATAAGAAATTGTTATGCAGAGATAGAACAACTAGGACTAGTGTATGTCTATGGAGCCACTTAGTCATCCAGGTCATTTGATATCTAGCAATACTGGATTTGCTTTTTAGTCTTGATGATGTTTCACCACTCGTCCAAGCAGCTTCTTCAGTTCTTAGTCTGTATTTATCCTCTGTGAGTCATTCACACCTTGGGCCAAATGGCATGGTAACCATGTGAAGAATGTTGGAGTCAGAGTCACATGAATGGAAGTGAAAACCGCTCTGCAATTGAAGATGCCAGGGTAGAAATGTTAGGACAGCATTTTAATTAGAGGATAAGTGGTGTCACAGTTGGACTCTAACAACTCTGACTCTTCACATGACTGCTGTGAGGCTCTTCTGACCCTCACAAGACTCCCATGTTACTCAAGGTGTGAACAACTCTCAGGGGATAAATGCTGGTTTACTGCCTGCCACTGATTCAGAACTGAAGAACTGAGTTAAGAAATGCCTTCAAGACTAAACAGGATACAAATCGAAAGACTTTGAGAATGATCTGTAATGAATTCAGGCTAGCTGCCACTTTATCACATGTGCAGTAGGTATATCAAAAGATGGCTAATGGATTTTAGAAAAATTCTGTACAAATGAATGCATTATAGGATTAGTATTGCACGTGATAATTTGTCTGCATTTAAATAAGACTTAAATCACCCTTATTTAGGATTTACCCTAATGTGTAGTTTTGAGACACTTTGTTTTACCTTGGAGATGTAAATTACCATTCGTAAATGCTTGATAGAGGGTATAATAGCAGATATGTGTAAAGACTGTCAGGAAATAGTAAGGGCAGCTTTATAATGTGCACTGACTGTGTTTCTCATAACCGACATGGAGTTAAAAATCCAGACATTTAACTGTGTGACATTATTTCACTGACAACTGGAAAATGCAGCAATTAGTCTGTGAGGCCTGCTGTTTCCACAGTCAACATGCATCTGACAGCATTTATTTAGCGCTCAAAATAATTACAAGTGAATGGGACATAACTCAGATGATGTAGCAGCAGCAGATACTGTACTTCTGCAATGCACAAGATGGGTGGAAGCAATACCTCTGTTTTGTTCACACCTTGAACTTTTATTTAACAGATGGAATAAAAAACTGTTGCTGAAGTTAGTTTGTCAACTCCTGGAAAGATGCTGGAGCTTTTCCACCACACCACGAAAGCCACAGACAAACTCACAAATACAAAAGCAGCCAAATGTGTCACAGCACAAACTGAATCAGCAGCATAAACAAGTAGAATTCAGAAATCTCCATGTTGGAAAGTTTTCAAGCTTTTAGTACAGCCACAGTCTGTCTGTCTACCTTGGAAAGAGCAACCTGCCCTTCAGTAGGGCAGAGCTGTCTGTGTCTGCCTTAAACACTGAGGCTCTGACGAGGCAAATGTTAGCCAAAAACTATGTTTCTGTGTGAAAAGTCATTTCCCTAGTGTCACTTCACTGTCAAGGCAGCTAGCTCCCTTCCAAACAACAAGTACTTTCTGTGGGTGTGGAGCCTTTCCCAGCCACTTTCTTCAACAAAAAGTGTAATCTTTTATTTCTTGAAAAAGATAGAAACCACAAAAAAGGTATGGTGACTTCCCACTGAAATGTATATATGTGTGTGTGTGTGTGTGTGTGTGTGTGTGTGTAAAACTGAATATTTCATTAAAGTGAGGTTTTTGTCTTTTTTGACAGCTTTAATGAGCCATTGTGGCCTACATACTGTTCCAGTGGCTGTTTTGCTCTTTTGTGAGAAAAGTGAGAAAAGGAAAATAATCACTTTAGTCTTTTTTTTAATCAAGTTTGTTTGTGTGGATGAAAAGTCCAGCTGTTTTGAGCAGCCATGAGGTAGGATAGCTTAAGGCAGGAAGTTACTGGAAAATCTTGGTAAGTTTAGGAAAACCTTAGTAGGTATATGTAGTCCATCATCGCGAACAAGACATGTATTCGAGTTTTTTTTTTTTCGANCTTAGTAGGTATATGTAGTCCATCATCGCGAACAAGACATGTATTCGAGTTTTTTTTTTTTCGAAATTATGTAATTTTAAGCACAATAAAAAGTCATTTTAAGCGTAATAAAAAGCACAGAGTGATCTGAAAATGCTTCCTTTTATAATTTCTTCACTACAGCACTTGAATGCACCACTAGGAGGCATTTTCAGATCACTCAGCACTTTTTATTGGGCTTAAACGCTAAAATTATGTAATGTCAAAAAACATCTGAATACACGTCTTGTTCCCAATGATGGATTACCTATTCCAAGAACATTTCAAGTATCAACAAGTTGATTTTAATAGCATACCAGAATGAACTGAAATCAATGGTGGTTTGGAAGGTAGGAAAAAAATAAATCACCATTCTAGTAGTGTGCTTTGGGAAATGATTGTCAGTAATGTTATGTGTATGAAAATTGAATATATTAGGCTCAAACGTGTAAAATGACTGGTGTGGTCCTTTAATGTGGAAGGTATGATAATTGGACTTCTATGACAATGGCTGAACAATAGAGTGGGCCACATGGCAATCAAATGAACTGCCATGCAAGCTTGTAGGGTCAGCCACTTAGCCCAATCAGAATGTGGATTTGTGACTGCTTAGTCAATCATATATCTGTTCTTTATTTGGGAAGAGTAGGATTCACAGAGGGAAATATACATGCAAATGATGTAGAGTATGTGAGGACAGGAAATGGTGTTACCTATTATTCAGGTCAGTAGTTTCATGACGGCACAGCCTGATATCCATTTCTAGGAGTGATATGACAACATCATTTAACTTTAGTTCTGGGCTTTCATAGGAATTATCACCAAACTTGTTGCATATGCCACCATGTGCATCGATAAATGGAACCCAGCTCATAAGCCCATTAGTCAAGACAAGTTGCCAAGTCTTGGGCAGGATTTTTTCTAGCAAAAGGCCCATCAGCAGGAGGGAGTTTAGATAAGCAGGATCAAACCTTACTTTTAAGAAAAAATCCAAAGCTAGCTGAAATAGCTTGTAGTGTTCTAAATGTGAAAAACAATGCATCTGTCAAGCACTATGTTGTATTACCCTCATACCCCTTTACTGTTAATCACTGCGAGCCCATACAGCACCACTTTTCAACTGTATTTACTCTTTTAAGCCTTTAGTTACCAAAATGCTGGGTTACAAATAAGCATGTCTTCCATTCTAAATGGGAATAAAGTGATCAGTTCTTCCCATTCTCTGACACTGGTGAGTTACAACATTTTAAAAGTCAAAGTTCAGCTCTGTTGAACTCAAAATAAAGCAGACATGGTAAGATCTATATGCAACAGGAAGTAAATGCATTTTCCTTTATAAACACATTAATTCTCCCCCATACTTTTATGACAGCACCGTAAGGGGAGGGCATAATAACCTGCCACACAGTTGCAGTGTTATCTGGCCAACAGAGAATCTCTCCACAGAGATCAAATAAGAATGCTGCAGATATTCAGCATAATTTAAAAGTAATGAATAAAAATAGGCATATTGATTTTGGAATATTGATACACTGTTGAAACTTGGTCCTCACATAAAATCATATACCAAATGCTTTAAACAGTCTTATTTGAATAACAGAGTTATATTATGTTTTTATGTACTTTGTAGATTTAATTTTGCTTTTAATATTTCAGCATAGTTGATTATTTTTATGGCACTAGGAACATCTGTGTTGATTAAGTGTGCAGCGATCCTCTTATACATGAACAGAGCTCTGTCTAAGGTGTATAAGCATGAAGTTACGTGATGCTACTGCAACCAATGTTGTGCAACCACACAAATAACCTGCAACAGCCACAATCTAACAAAGTCTTACCCAGTGATTAAGTCAAGTCAAGTCAATTTATTTATAAGCACATTTAAAACAATAAAGTTGACGTAAGTGCTGTACAGTTATAAACCTTAAGAGGATTCCAGGGCAGTGACAGAAATAGCAGAAGTTATAGTAATGCATACCTGTAGAATTTGTGCTGTTTGATACTATTGGAGTCATATAATAATACAGTTGCATCTTCCAAGATCCTGCAATTCATTCATCTCTGGATGAGCATGATCATGCTGTTAACAGGAATTAAGCTAATGATGACAAGATTAGATGCTCATCATACAGATACCTGGAAATTGAAGGAGAACAGCTTAAACGTGATAGCTAAGGGGATGAAAAGGTGAGAACTGGCAGTTTATGACACAGACTATGCAGTACAGACTGTGGAGAGTCAATTTAATGAATCATGAATTTTGCATAATCACTTATTGATGGAAGTATTATCAGCAAGGGGGAATGTTCCTCCCCTTGAATATCTAATTTAGCTTCTAGTTGTACAAATTAGTAGGTCATAAACTGAAGACTTCTCAAAAAACTGAAAATTTAAATTCTAATCTTAGAAAATTACTAACATGTAATACCCACAATGTCTTTTAAAGGGGACATGCTTCAAACTTCTTATTTTCAAAGGGTCTTTTTGGAATCATTTGCAATGCTTTAATTTGGAAAAAACACATTGATTAATTTCTCATCCTTGCTGCACACTGAGTGAAAACATACTGTTTTAGTCAGATTGGGATCCTAATTTTTACTGAGAATTTAAGGTGTCTAGCGGGAGAGGGGCTCCATAATTGTCTGTTGTTTCTCTGCGCCACCCTTTCTCTTCATCAAAGTGCCAAGAAAATTATGAAAGAAAAAAAAATTATGTTGGGTTAGTTTAAGTTAATTTTAATTAATACTTTGCACTACACTATACTGTGTAGTGCAAAGGCCACCAGTTGGCCCACCAATGGCTGTGGCCCACTGGGAAAAGTCCCACCTCTCCCAGTGACCAATCCGACCCTGGTTTTAGGTACTGTCTCTTTCAGGTGCCATTCTTAAAAAGCCAGCTGTGTTCTGATTGGCCAGCTGCATTAGGCCTGACCTGGCAACACCCACAGACTGCAAAAACAGACACTGGCCAAAAGCTCGCCACCCTCGTACTTTGTGGCTGTTTCTAACCAGTTTTCTGAGAATTCAAGCGTGTTACATATTGACGTCAAAATATTACCGAAGTAAAGGACTAATCAAACTGAAGTTTTAGGGCAGTTCAGGACCTGTGGGTTTGGATTACTGGATGCATTTCTATAAGCATGAACCTCAAGTTTTGCACCATTGACAATGTAAATACTCCCTACTAGCCCTTCTGTACAATAAAAATTAGACTTATGAAAATAGGATTTACTTAATCATGAACAGAACATATTTTTCTGTCCAATTTGCTGCCATGATCTGCTGTAAGTTTAAATACATTCAGTTAAATATTTCCATTTATAACAGACATCTGAGATTAACCATGTCAGCAACAACACATCTACATCATATCTTGTGCTACTGTTAATAACTTTCAGTCAGTTTGTGCAGAGAAAAGAATGCCAAGTTCATATCTCATTTGAACCCAACAGTCCTGACTACTTTGGCACGTTACTCTTTAAAGCCTAATTATCCCTCATCGTGTGTTCATCTTACTGTAAAAAGGTGGCTCTGGAAGCCAAAACCCTTAAAGATGATCACTCATCCATACATATTTTCACATTAGTACCTTTATTCCCTTCCATCATATTTTCCATTTACATGTAATTTCACTGATGCAGCAAAACTACCCCCTTCTTTTCAGAGAAATTTCTTTGGAATAAACCTCTGTAAATCTTCTCCAAGGGTCCCTGCACTATGCTGTGTTAAATCACCAACCTGCCCATTGCCATGTTTCTATAAATAGCCTGCTGGGTTTTATAATGGAGCATATACGCTGATGGCAGGATGGCAAGACTACATGATGTGGGAGCATACCTCCCTTACAGTTAATAACAAGAAATGGCTCGCACAGTTAATTAACCAACTGCCTCANAGCATACCTCCCTTACAGTTAATAACAAGAAATGGCTCGCACAGTTAATTAACCAACTGCCTCATCAGCCTTTCCCTTTGAAGAAATGAGTTCAGTCATGCAAAAATGTGCTTCACAAGCTGATCCACTGTATTTATTTATTTTTTAAAAAGTACACTATTTGTTCTGAAAACTGGATTTCAATTTCAGAAACACATAAATTTGTCATTGTTAGATGATAATGCAGCCTTTGTTCTACTCAGTTTGATATTTTAATTTCATTTTCATGCAACATAGGCTGTTAAGATATTTGCCATTTAAAAATTTGACACTGGCTGTGATAAAATCATTTTCGACATTAAAGTTAGCCTTATTGAAGTTGTTATCATATAAGTGATAAGTGTAAGATAAGTGAAATAAATAGTTGTACACTATGTAATCGCTTTTATATATTTTCATACTAAGCAATTAAGAGGACCATCAGGAACCTTTCTAGTTTGCTAAAATTCATAGTTTTGAATGAAACCTTGAAGACTATTTTTATTCTTTTCACATATTCCTTTTCAGAGTCCGCTGTTCTTAAAGAAATAGAAAACCTTGGCTATGCTATGATTATATTCATTCTCCTGAAGCAATCACACGGTAGACGTGTTCAATAATGAATTGTTTGCCTCAGGTACTTGATTGTCTTGTTTTCTTTCTATTGATTTGGGGAAATCAAATGGTACCATATGAGTGGGCTTGGGAATGAAACATACAACTACTGACACAGAGTTATTGAGGATGCATGAGTAAACTTCTTGTTTAACCTCCTACGTGACCATAAAAACAAAACAACACTTTGACTTGATTATAGTGTTTGTACCCTAAAAGTATGTATAGGTATATTTCTGAGGAAGGCAGAGCCCTAGGAATATTACAGAATACAGCCCCCATGATATAATAGGACAATCATCGCTGAACTTTGACAGTATTGTACTCCAGATGAGCTTTAATTGTAAAATTATAAGCCTCTTTCAAGCAGAATATACCTAACTAATGATTCAAAACTTTATTGTAAAGGTTCTTGTTACTGGAAGAAACTAGAAAAGTTGCAGACATCTATTTTTACCTTGTGGGCAAATTTAAATTAGCTGTGTACACTGTTTGCATATATGAATCCATTTTACATAGTGGCTGCAGCTGTAAGTGAGACCCCAGCCTGACACTCATGCCCACGCACGTTGCTGTGTGTGTAGGAGGGGGACAAGATGACGAGTCCAGGATATATAGTGCTTGACTGAAGCTCACATTGTATTCCAATGTGTTTCAGAAGCCATGCAAACTCATAGAAAGGTGTTTTTTATGCTAAGATCCACCGTGTGCAGTTTACAGTGTAAGGTGGTGTTTCGCATTCCATTGTAATCCATAAATGATACATTGTCCTTACCAGCTGTGAAATGGTGCAACAGCAAATGAAGAGGCTCCTCTTTGTGCTGCATCCGTTTGNCCAAAGAAAAAGCTACAAGCAAGAGCCTTCTCCAACTAATGATCCTTCACAAATTAAAAAGCTGTAGCCCTGAAACCAAAGCCAACCCCTCCCATCCATCAGAATGCACCCATCATTGGACCAGTCTGTACTGAAACAGATCTAATCCTGTGTTTCTTCTCTAACACCCCGAAAACACACTGCTGCACACAAATTGCTTCTGTGTGGAAGTCAAAAGGATCAGAAGATCAATTTCATTATTTAAATGAACAGTCTATATATAGATGCCAGTAATTCTCTTTAAATTACTGCTAATTGCCATGCTTACAGCAGCCTGTTGATGTAGAATTGAAGTGATTGTAGTGACTGTAACCTGAAGTCAAGACCTTGAAATCACCTCTGCTTCTCTTTGTTTCTCTGTTCGGAGATGAAATCACGTGTATGATAAAAATGATAGGCCTTAAATTGTCCTCTTTGTTAATATGGATAAAAAGCAGCATGTAGCATTGCCTTTTCTGTCACCCACAGATCCTCCCAAGAGCATTTATCACAGGAAGCAGACTTGTTTGCCTTCCTGTATGCTGTTGGTTATAAGAGTTTAAGAGTAATAGGTGGAAAGCCGTGCCCTCTTCCACTTCCATTTACCAGCGCTTCTCACAGGCACCCAGACTCCCTGTAATCTCTCAGATGACTGAACTTAAATTAAATTGAAATTCTCGGGTGTCAGGAATGTGTGAGTGCCCTTCTGCAGCCACTAGTTTAACTATTTATGGGCACTTAGTTAGAATATTCAGTTTTTGCCTTGAAAGCCAATGTTACGCTGCAAACTGAGATAAAGATGACCTCAAATTAGATCAATCACCTTTATGAGAGGCTTCATAATGACCCTTCAAGATAAATCGCGAATTGTATGAGTGTATTTTGTTTGAGTTTTTTGGCTTGTGTCATTTTGAAATAGGTGTCAGAATATGAAATCCATAGAATCCATGGAAAATCCTATTTCACAGAACAAAGACTTCAGCAGTAAGGCTTCGCTGAGACATCTGACTCGCCTCTGCGGACAGAAGCAGATCTGAACTCTGACAGATAAATGGCTTGTTTGTCTACACACCAACAAAATGATATGTGGCTCAGTTGCTGAGTTGTGATGGAATACTTGGGCGTCTGTTCCTTGTGTGTTTACATGTTTGATATTACAAATGAAAAGCACAATGTTCATTACTTTGTTATTGTCTTCTCACCCAGGATTTAGAGTCTCATTCTTTCCATGAGCTTCACTTTCCATGATCTTGCAATGAGAATTCTCACTGTGTAACAGTACTGCTTTAGGTGTGTTTCTTTACGTTTTCAGGACTCTTAAGTTGATCAGCCAGATGTATCCATGATGTACTGAGAGTATGCTGTATGTGAAATTAGAGTCAGAGTCACTGCCCATGCTAATCAGACTGAAATAGCATTTTTGATTCAAAAACGATTTACATTAAATAATTAGTCATTTAAAAAATCTCCAACATAGTGTCTTTTTCATTCACATCTCTGTAATAGACACAATTCTGTATCCCTGGCTAAATAAACATTGCCACCTGCTGCCAGCCGCTATTATTGAAGAATGATTCCTTGAATTACACATTTATTTATTGTGTGAAGTTCTTGAATGACATTTTATTTTGCTGTCAGAATTATTAACTGAATGACACATTAATTTCTGAACTGGAAGAAATGTCAAGCATGGAACACTGGCAGCACAAATCTTTTTATTGCACATCTTCTGATTTATCAACAAGCATTTTTCATCATAGCTTGAGGATCCATGTTTGTATCTAATTCACAAATGTACAGTTATTTGAATGTTAAACCCTCTCAAAGTTAAAAGGAGGGATGATTTCTCAATGCCTGAACTCTACCAGGGGGTAAAGGCAGTTTTTGTGACTGTGTCAGTGGTAGATGAGCAGTGAAGATGCGTAGCAGATAGCTGTGAGACACACAGGAGAGCTTGTTAGGGAGGCAGCTGAAAGCATAATGGAAGCTTCTCACTTCACCGTCTGCTAAAGGCCCAGACAAAAAAACATTTCTGCCCCAAAATAGACATGCACCCAACACAAATGGGCTCAGGTATGTAAGCCTTCCCCTCAAAAAATTCACAAGGCCCTGCAGCAACTGCCAGAATGTTTTTTTGTTTTTTGTTTTTTTGTTTTTTTTTTTTTTTNTTTTTTTTTTTTTTCCTGAAGACAGGGAGGGAGTAACTCTGAAATGAAAAGTTGGTCTTCACAGTTTACATAGGCTTATAAGACTGCTCCTGTACACTACAGCACAGTGCTGAAAACCAGAAAGGCTGTTTTCAGCTAATACACAAGCTGCAATACAGCATTAGACATTATAGTTGATCTTTCCCAAAGCAATGCCCAGTTGCTTTATTGATGTGCAATGTGTAAGGTCTCCAAATCATTACTTATAGAAATACTGATGAATTAAAAAAAAAAAAAAAAANTAAAAAAAAAAAAAAAAATCATAGCAGTGTTTGAAATTTCCCATACGTGTAAGCTCCAAGGGTCCCCACATGTTAGCATGGTTAACCATCAGAAAGACCGATTTAGTTAATCCCAGGGGGCTGAGGAAAGTAAGGCTCTGTACAGTACAACAGTGGATTAATGTCACAGGTTGTAGTCGAGGATATCCTTACTTACCCAATTTAATTGAATTCCTCGTGCTTTTTACACAACCATTACTGGACTGAAGAGAGGCTGATTATTTAACTCAAGCCTACAGCCTGATCACAGTTCTCTGCTACAATAAATGATCCGATGGAATAGGAAAGATTCTTGCAATCAGTAAAAATATGGACTTTAATGCCATTGATTCCCACACTGACTTATGAGCTGTCAGATATACAGAGAGGAGGTAATTGGTTTCAGTAAATTCACACACCCACTTTCCCCCAAGCAGTTACTCTATATTCCTCCTCTGCTTCGTTCTTTTCCCCAAAATGTCTTTCAGACAGCTATCAAAACAATCAAGCTCCATCCCGTGGGGTATTAATTGGTCAGAAGCAATTTATAGCCACTATAATTAATGGTTGTGGGAATGAGACAAAGGCAGGCTTGTGTTCTCCATGCAAACTTTACACCCAGGCATAAATTAGAAGATGAAATGATTATTTTTATTGACAAGAACTATCCAGTGCCTCCTTTTGATTGTCATTGCTAATCCAGTTAATAGACTTCATACAGGAGGGCAACATCAGGCCATTGTAATGTAAGGCTGCCTAAATACTCTAGTCTGTATAATAATAACATTCCTATAAAACATTTTATATTGAGTTATGAGAACAAACAGTACTTAACTGAGATGATAAGTGATAAAAAGCTCTAATGGGTTCCATCAATCAACAACACTTCACAGATTTATCATAATATACATCTACAAACTGCTAAATTGCATCGTTCTCTTGCAGTGACGTAGAATGCAAAAGTGGAATATAAACATACAACTGTTTTAGTATCTAAAACACATAGAGCTGCAAAAGGGAGAGCACCCCATTATTTCTAACAGAGGCCCTTAAATTTGCCTTATTTACTCATGTAGAATTGTGGTTTTGTTTAGTATGGACACTTTTTCTAATATGTTTTTATTATTAAGTATAGCAGCAGAAAAACTTGCACTGGATCTTTTAAAGATAGATGCTTCATGATCGTAGGCTGAATCAGGCACATGAGTCTTGGTTTAACACTATTGAGATATTGATTTTCACTGGACATTATTGTCCCATAACATTTACAACGCAATAAAAAAAAAAATATTGGCCTATTTCAGTGGTTCTCAAACTGTAGTATGTTATACTTGTGGCACTTGAAGTGCCCCCTAGTGGTATGCCAGATAATTCTGGAAATTTCTGTAGATAATCAAAATAATTGCAATCTCTGGAAATTCTGTTAGTGTAACAAATTATTCCCAAATAAAATGGCTTTCATTAAGATTTTTTTTTTTTTTAATTATTTTAAGATTAGATTCTAATTTTATTTAGAATTAGATTTAGATTTTTGGCTTCATGGGAGTTGAGAAACATATTGTGACATTAGCAAAAAACTTCTTTATGAAGCTGTATGTGTCAAAGCTCAAGACAAGGCAACCAAGATTCATATCTGTGATTCATTAAGCAAAACTCTTCCAATCTACAGTAAATTGGAGAAATTATGGACACAATTATGGGTACTAAGGCACTAGTTGCTCCATTATGATTTTCTGAGTGTACATGCTACTTGGAAACATCATTAATGTGGAAGTAAAGACTCTGTCTGCAAAAAAAAAAAAAAAAAAAAAAAAAAAGAACTATATCAAATTTACAGAACAGAGCTTGTGTTCTTTGGATAGCTTGAGAATTTGTTCATCATCCCAATATTGGGAGCTATGATGATCCTAGTAACAACATAACCAGGACCTTTAATTTGTATCCACAGCTTGCAACAGTTTTGAAGATTCAGGGTTTTTGCAGGACATGGATGAAATATAAATTCCATTTTAGATAAGATTTTATTCATTAGAGTGTTTTTTTCCCCCAAAAAAAGCTTTCTTCAGTGGAGGGGAGAAAAGTCACCTTTTATTCACCCTAATTCTACCAACAGCTAATTGCTGTCTTAGATGGACAGAAATTAAATTTTGAAAAGGGTCTTTGAAGTCCCCAGAGTGAAGCTTTATACCTTTTATACTCTCTGTGATTACTTTGGCAGCTGTATGACGTCCTGATGAATAAATCTCAGTGTGGAATTAGGCATTAAATCAAACTCGGGAGCAATTCTATCATTACTATAAAGCACAAAGACATAAGCCACAGCCCAACATTTGTAAAGCAAATGTAAAATATACAGTGCAAACAACAGCCCACATCATGCCACTGCTATTATGTTGGCTTATTTATCAAGGATTTTCGTGTTACAGTCAGTGCTGAAGTATTGAATTTCTTCATTATTTCTTGCCCATTTCCTACTTGTCATGAGAGAAACCAGCTGCAGTCCATATTCACAGCAGACCCAAGAGCTTTATAACAGATTCTGATTATAGTAATTTAGAGTGGTAGAAAATCTGCTCTGATGAAGTGAAAGTGGAAGAGTGGATTGATAGCAGTAACTGTGCTGGTATTTAAGTCTGATACTGTAGGTGACTCAGCTGGTGGTGACTCAGTTGAGCATGCCATTCTGAATGGAAGCTACTTTTTGGTTTTGCAAGACAGCCAAATTCTAACAGCAGCTGGAATTGGATTCAATGGCAAGACTTGATTATACTATTTAGTATTTTATTTATTTACTTATTAGGTATGATGCACATTAATCAGCATTAAAATGTAAATGTGCCAGAGTTTGCCAGGTCTGGTGTAGTTTCATCTGAAATCCCTCACTAAAATCTAAAATTCATTCTTCATGCATAAATGAAGTCAGATAATATAATTAGTCACATTGAATTTACATTACATTGTTGACATCTGAGTGCACAGAAAGGGACATTTTAAGCATGTAATATTTTCTACATTAGGAGAAAATGTTCACTTTTACATCACTATGAATAAAAAGCCAAGGCAGGGATGCTAAAACTGTTGTCATATAGTTGAACTAGGCCTTTTATAATCTGCACACAGAGTATTTTTGTAAATTTTTAAGATGTTTTTTAAAGGGCAGTAGTCTGGGAAAAGCAGATTACAGTAGTCAAGTCTGGCAGTTATCAACCGTATGTCACAGCAGCATAGCATGGGAACTTTGAAAATATTCTGATAAAGTATACCAGCATGGCATGACTATGCAGCGTGTTTGTGCACTCTCCATGGTGCTGAACTTCATGGAAATATCAAACAGTGTATTACAGGTGTCTATTTCATGCATAGATGTGGATATCATACATGAGAGGTCTCAAAGATATATTTATGAATTCAAGGCTTAACATCAACACCCACTCATTTAAGCCTGCAGCTCTGAACTCAGCACAGAGAACCCATGTGAATATTAGGTCAAACAATTAAGGGCAAAACAAATGCTTCACAGTGGACATCAGGAATACAAGCACTGACCCTCCAAATGCAACTTAAGCCATAAACACCACAAATAACACATATAGCCAAAACTTAAACTCCAACAGCATCAAGGAACTTTAAATGTGGCTTTTCTCTCCAGGTTAGCTCTGATTAATGTCCTTATTAGGGCATCATTGTCTGGACTATCCAAAACAAAAGGTGAGATGGGGAGATACAAGTTTTTTGAAAATCCCCCTTTTTGTGGATGGAGTTCAGAATACTTGAGACTTTTTTTTTCAGACGTAGCCCCAAGAAAACTTTGTTGAAGCCCAAGGGAAAGCGAAAGGATATTACATTCACTGTTTGTGTGTTCCACCCAAATTTTTAATGGTTAAATTAGTAGAGGGGTGAATAGATTTAATGGGAATGTCTTGGAGTGACCTTGTTTCTTAGATTAGCATTTCTGTTTCATCAACTTTAATGAGGAAAAAATTTCTTTGTCATCCATTCACTCATGCTTGGAGTGATGGATTAGTAGGATTCATGGCAAAATAGAGCAAAATCCATGGAAGAAAGAAAGAAAGAAAGAAAGAAAGAAAGAAAGAAAGAAAGAAAACTTTTTGGTTTTGTAGAAATAATTTCCATATTCATATACAACATGGTGGAGCAAATATGAACTTAATGGAAATAATGTGTGAACGCCAAGCAATCAGCAGCAACGAGCCTTGGAGTTTAACACTGAAGAGTTTTAAAGGGTAAAACACTTATGGGATTTAGAAAGCCTTGAAATGTACTTCAGCATCCTGTTTAAGCCTCAAGTTTAATGACTTTATTTGCATACTTGTTCATCATTATCGCAATAAGACCTTTTGGTGTGAAATGTGTCATTACACTGGCATGTCAGTTCAGCACTTTCAATCTCGGCTCCTTGCGGGGGTTTTGAATTGGGAAATACATTAGAGACATTTTCTGCATGGACTGAAAGAAATGTGGAAGGACAGTGAGCAAATAGACTGAAGCCCAAATAGCAATGCAGCTCCAAGTGTGCTTGACACTGAATGCGTCTCATCTACAGGGACATTGCTTTCTACTCTGACCTCCCCATGGAGGGGGCCAAGCAATCTTTTGTAATTTTATACCACATAAATGAAATGGGAAAATTCTCAGAAAGACTTTGTCCTTTTTGCAAGGCCAACATTTGAATGGCTGGGTGGTTGCTGAGATGCAAAATAAGGAGCAGGTAATTAGAATTTGAGGAGTGAAGAGAAGGTTGGACTCTTTTCTTCCACACTCAGTATTTAAATGACCTTTCAGAATTATGAAAGTGACATTCTTGTGTCTGCCCTCAGCATGTCCTCAGTCAGATCCAAGTAGACTAACTGTGACACTCCTTACACAGCCAGGATACAAAGTGGCTGAAGAGGAGCAGCACTTAGTGGCTGAAGATATCAGTAATCTTGACACGTGTGAATGCAGCTTCAGCTTCTTATCATTATAGAGGGTAAGAAAATGTTTTCAGGCCACCAAGAAGCCATGATGTGCTCAGTTCCTGATTTTTTTAAAGGCAGGGCTTTACCACTACTCCTAACTTAAAGTATCTGGGGGAAAAAAATCCACAGTCTATTGATTGAGTAGACTTATGCTTCACTCAGAGTGAACCTGGTAATTAGAGAAATGTGCTTTGACCGTTGCTGCCATTGCTTCAGCTGAGGAAAGATTACTCAATTTTACTCATAGGTGACAGAAACTGCATTGATAATACTTGCAGTGTACAGTTTTTAGTTGAGTAATGAGAACAGCTTAATGTCTCTGCCAACTGTGTGTGAAATCAGCAAAGGTTTCATGTGCTTTTGGAGTGTGACAACTAAAGCTGATGTCTCTCTAAATGGCTTTTCTCTCAGTCACGGTGAGTTTAGCATATTTTCTCAGGGAAGGTGCATTTCATGTAGTTGTTATAGCTCTGGGCAAAAGAACTTGCTGTTTAGTCTTGAAGACATTTCACCACTCATCCAAGTAGCTTCTTCAGTTCAAATTTCCATATTTAGAGCCAGTGGCAAGAAAGTGACCTTCTTTTAGGAGAAGCTCTATTAGCTCAATAAGCTCCTGTAGCTGTTGATCAGACTTGCACAGCAGTGAGGAGGAATTTTAAACCATTCCTCCTTATAAAATTGCATCAGTTCATCATCTCTGGCATTTATTGCATGAACAGCCATTTTCAGGTCATACCACAGCATCTCAGTTGGGTCTGGACTCTGACTTGGTCTTTCCAGAAGACTAATGTCCTTCTGTTTAATTCACAACCATCTGGGTGTTTTGGCTCATTATTGTTGCAGAATTCAGCTTGTATTAAGTTTCAAATGATGGACCACTACCCTGACATTCTCTTGTAAAATTCATTTCCCCTCAATAATTGTAAGCCCCCAGGCCCTGAGGCAGCAAAGCAGCCACAAACCATAATATTCCCCCCTACCATGCTTCACAGTTGGACTGAGGTTTTGATGTTCTTTTATCTCATATTGCCATGGAACATTATCACAGATGCCTTGTAGAAGATCCAGGCATTCCTTTGTAAACTTGAGATGTACAGCAATAGCAATGTTTTTTTGTTTTTTTTTGTTGTTGTTTTTTTTTTTTTTTTTGNTTTTTTTTTTTTTTTTGGAGAGCAATGATTACCAGAGGCTCTAGCAAATTCTTTATATTTCTGCAGGTTTTGTACTGTTAGTTGGGTTCTTTTTTTCTTTTTCTTTTTCACCTGTTTCAGCATTGCATGCATAATCTTTGCTGGACACCCACTCCTAGAGCAAGTAGCAACAACTCTAAACTTCCTCCATTTGTAATATTGTTTTACTTTGTTTTACAGGAAGGCACTTCACCATCCCACATTTCCAATGTTAACGTTATCTGAATTATAACTAAAGAACTAGATTTGCTTCCTTTTTTAAGGAACAAGTACAGTCTTTTGTTTATCATTAGTTTAGGCAGAATGTGTTTATTTAGATTTAGATGGAGATCAGACCATATTTGATGAGTAATTCATGCGGAACTCCAGGTAATTCCAAAGGGTTCACTTATTTTTTCTTACCATTGTATGTAAGAATAGATACAGACATCTTAATTTTTTCATTGTATTTAATTGATTAATATATTTTTAAATAAAGAGATAGAATGTGTAGCGATGTAGCCTTTCTGACTGCCAGAGGAGACCATGCAGATTGTTTAAAGGAAATTTAAAGCTAATGTTGTTCTGATCAAATCAATTTAAGTCAAGACAGATGCTCATCAGGATGGACAAATAACCTCAGGCCTCCATTCTGCAAATATACACCTCTGTCTGTGAGTTGAAATGTATGCAGGAGAACGTATTAATAATTACAAAACACTTGATAGGGCAGCTGCGGCTGAAGACAGTGCACAGTACACACTTAAAGGATCATCTTGCTATAGAAATATAGATGATCACTTTTTTTGTATCATTTAACTGAGTTAAAGTGTGTTGAGAATTTATACATGCATTTCTTCATTGACTCCATCGAGTGTGACATAATAATGTATTATTAAATTACCAAATCTTGTACTCTCCGGATAGCTTATGAGCAATTTGTTCATTATCCCAATATTGGGGTCTATGATGATCCTAATAACAACATAACCAAGACCTTTAAGTTCTATCCGCAGCTTCGTACAGTTTTGAAGATTCAGGGTTTCTGCAATTCCATTTTAGTGTGACATGATAATGCACTACTGTATGTGTAATTATTGCAGGAAAATTTAAGGATAGGGAGGGGTGATGGTAGCTTAACTATTAAAAAAATCTAAGTCTGCCAGGTTGAATCTTGTAACTAGCAGCTACACTTGAAATGAAACATGATTGTGTAATACTCTAGTTTTTCTCAACAACAGCTGTTAAGGCTTCATTAAGGAAAGCACTAAACTGTTCTCCCAATGAAGCCTCTCAACAGCTAACAATAGATTATTGCCTTTGCAGCAGCAGCTCCTGATTTATGTGGATAGCTGTAACTAAATGTAATGTTAACTGGCAATAGCTGACTTCTTTTTTTTTTTATCTCCAAAGTGTCAACCTTTCAGGAACAACACATTTTGAGTGTCTCCATTGGGTTTTGAATGGATCAAAGTGCTTTATCATCCAGAGAGTAAAGTACAATAACTTAAAGTTAAAACAATACTGTCCACAAAACTAGAGGTACAAGGTATCCACACAATAACATTGACATTTACTCAACAAACCATATTAGAGGTCACTAAATTGAATACGCTTTGGTTTGTATCATTTCCTCTCTGACATAACTTTCTGATTCACCCTCCCCCATCCCACTGTGGGCTGAAGTCTTACATCCATATGAAACCCAATCTCTTAGTTTCAATGTGCCCTTTAAGATCTCATTGAGGATTGGTTGAAATAAGCGTCCATCGCAACTTTCCAGCTCTTGATATCCATCCCCTTTCTCTCCCTCGAGTGTGTTGGAAACTAGATCCTTTCCTGTTCACCCTCCCTTGCCTATTTAGTTTAGGTGAATCTCTGCTATCATCAGTGTTCAGTGGGTCATCACTGCTGCAAGCTGAATCCAGTAAACAATCGGAGCCCCTTTTTTTGCGTGTGTTTCGAGAGAATGGGAGCCCCAGAAGAGGAAAAGCCACGTCCACCATCAGACATCACAGTGTTTGGGGCCAACTGCACCCTCCATGGCCTGAGCCACATCTTCCTGCCTGGTGGAGTAACTCTCCGCCGGTTGCTTTGGGCTGCTGCATTCTGCTCCTCCCTTTCTGTTTTCCTTTACCATGTGGCTGACAGTGTGAGTGACTATTACGAGTACTCTCATATCACCATGCTGGATGAGATGGACAGTCCCATCATGAATTTCCCAGCAATTACCATCTGTAACTATAACAGGTTTCGAAAGTCGCAGATCCGTAGGAATGACATCTTCTGGATGGCTGGGATGCTAGGTGTGGAGCAAGGGGACTTTGATGACTTCATGGCAGCTATAGGACAGCCGACAGACAACAGCAAGTTTTTCCCCAGCAAGACCTTCAACATGCTGGAGTTTGTGCAGAGGACCAGCCACAATATAGAAGAAATGTTGCTCGACTGCAAGTACAGAGGCAAGGATTGTGGTCCAGAGAACTTTACCACTGTAAGTAAATCTCCTCTACCTAAATCTGTGAATTGCAGTCAATTCACATTACAGAATAGCCAAATGCCATTTTAAACATTTCATATCTCAGCAGGACAAACAGAATTGTATCAGTAGACATTTGGATATGTCACAAATTTTTAATTTGGGGAAAACTGCTATGCATTTGATGGGACAAATTAGTAGCAGGTTTTGAACAAATGCCAACACCTTTTGGCAACAAAACCAATGAGACAATGAGTTGGTTAATGGCCATTATATGGTACAGTTTGAGTGCTCCCTTATTTCATTCTGCCATATGGTGAAATGAAATATGAGTCAGTTTAATTTTAGTAAAATCAGGAGACATTAGGCAGAGTTTTGTTTCTAAATTGTGCATTGTCATGATTAGACATATTCATCCTTTTTTGATATCCTTAAGGAAAGAAATGTTGCTTCCATTGAAGTTATGTTGTAATATTTTAAATGTTTCCTCAGTAATGGTGCCATAATCCTTCAATTGTAAACAATTAATGGCATGTTTGTGAAAAGATTAAGCACCTCTGGAGGAAACAATGGATGCTAACAGAATGCTAATAAAGCAATGTTTTATTTCTGTTTACATGTGCTGCTGCCAAAAGTTCCTGCCTCTTAGGGTGGTGCCAGTATTATGTGTTCAGTTATTAATTTTTTAGTACAATTAATACTCATTTGCTTCTTAAAGTAAAATCATTATTTGTTTAAAAGTTTCTGTAAACTGCAAACTAGTGAGACACCATATGGTTTAATCTCTGCTGACATCATGCATCATGCATTATGAAGCAAACATGTGCTGTTTTTAAGGCCAGTAGAGATTTTGACACATTACTATTTTTCTTTGTAAATCCCTCATAAGCACGATCATCTTCATAGCAGCCATAGCATCGATTAATCTTTGGTCTCATTTCACAACGTTAAAACACATAATCCTACTACAGCTAAAATCATGTGATTTTGCATTGAAGGGATAATTTCTGTTTCATCAGCTCTCAGGCTTTGTATGTGTAAAAGCCTAGTTTTCCTCCATTTTCAGGTACCTACCAAAGAGATAGAAATCATGTCAGCAGAATTTGAATGGAACTTAATCATCTTCCTGCAAAGACAGGGGAAGGATTGTATTTGGATTGTATTTCAATGAAATGGGCCATTGATTTGAGTGATGAAAGCCTAGCACCAAGATGAGCTTGTCATGCAGCAAATTTTTTTGCTAACCAGCCGCAGTGAAACCGAGAGGCAAAAATTACTAATTATTCAGTAATTATTTAGTGGCAATAATATTATTTTGCATAAGCGAGAATGGCCAAAATTTGAAGAAAGGATGTTTGTTTTTAAGCTGTATCAACACTACTTCAAGTCTAAATCTAAGAAGAGAATTAACGCTTCATCAGACTCCTGCATGAAATTTGTGCATCAGATTTAAGTTGTGTAAGCTAAAACATCCACTTCCAGATTTTGATATCACTATGATCAGTCAAATGACCTTGGCTTTTCACATCCTCACGAACAAAGGGCAAATTTCAGCTAAATGTCAGAAACTGGAGAAGCTCCGAGGGCCTAAGTATAGACGGGACTAATTAAAGATTCATGGAGCTGCCTGAATTCCCCTTCTCAGTCTGCTGATCTTACTGTGGGAGGCTCAGAGGCAGGACCTCTCACAGGAGATGAGATGTGGTGGAATTGAGAATAGCCATTATATACTCCAGAAACATCACCACAAGATGACTCATGCAAGGTCTAGACATTGTCTGATAATTAGATTTCTGCATGTGGAAAAATCAGAGGAATTATATGCAAAAAAATGTTCAAATACCTGCACTGCTGCTATCTTTTCCTGGTGTTATGCATTTTAAAATGGGCTTAAAGCAAGAACATATTTAAACAGTTGCCCTGTTTTTATTTTAAATCAAAGATTGCTCTGTTTGAATGTAACCTGTAGAATACTTTAACCATGACAATATTATTTTGTTGTCCTTAATGAATGTTGGTGTTTTGTGCATTTCTGTGTAAAAGTTATACAGTTATACAAAGAAAGAGTGGCTACTGAAATTTAGCATGGCTAAAGTGACAGGAAAGACCAGGGGCCTCATTGTGTACACACAAAATGGTGCTTGAAAGTTGTGTACACTACTTCCCACGCAGAGTTTGAGATTTATAAAAACAAACTTGACGGGAGAATTTGCACCTGTACGGAAGCTCTGTACCATGCGTACACACATTTTGGAGACTGGGGTGTTTGGCAACACAGATGGAGAGGCAAAGAAATGAAGCAGATTTTTCCCACACAAGTCGTTCCATGGAATCAAACTCTGAATTCTAGCATAGATCCGCTCTGACAGAGCCTGTTTAAGCAACACTTACTTCAAAATAGATCCTCTCCATGCAGCTATGATTAATAAACTGAATTTTCGTGACCTTGTTAATTTTGATATCTTCAAATGTGCGAATAAATTATTCTGATATCCACATAAATAAGCGATAGCAGTGGTGCGTAAAGGTGCTTTGAACAATAGAATTAATATTCTGATCATGACAGATTTGTCAGATTTTTCATTGGTCATAACTGATACATTGTCATGTTTACTTTTATTTGTGTATTGTTCTGTCGGTCTGGACCTGCAAGTGAGAGGTGCAGCTCCTCACTCTGTTTCAAACCTTCGCAGCGCAGATTGGCTCAGTCTGATGCACACAGAGCTGCTGAATGTGATGCGTTTACGAAAACAAAAAATCTAAAAGGGTTTTGCAGTTTCACCTGCACGTCAGTGTCACATCCTTTATGCAGCACTGCACCTTCTGGCCCCACCTTTAGGTCTGAACAAACTTTTAATTCAGTGTATATTTAAATTTTAAATGATTTACTATTTGTTAAACTGACTCATTTCCAGCTGCAGCATGTTGTGATAGTTGTTGCTGCTGAGGCACCAAATCTAACATTTTTCTGATTTAATCTCATGCACAATACCTGCATTTCTGCCTCAAATTATTTTTTTTTTCTTGATCTACCAATCAGAAGTCACCATTCTCACTGAAGCTCAATGATGTACAAACTCATTTATATGTATATCAATATTCAAATATTCACAAATATCTTTGCATGGACCATTGTGTAGTGGGCAGGATATGAGCGTTTTTAATGTGCTCATACTTCCAAGCTGGTTGTGATTTATAAAGGGGAAATTGCGTGAAGCTGTGCGTAGCACAGTTTTATATATCTGAATATTTTTGTATGTACACCATTTCCCTGTTTTGAGCATATGTAAACTTTTAATATGGATTCCACTCACTCTTTTATAAATGAGGCCCCAGATGTTTCAGCTAATGAGCTGGATATTGGTGCTCTGGTATTAAGAAATCTTGGAGAGAGACTACCAGGGGCCCAAGTGCAATTATTCCCTTCATATAAAGTAATGAAATAGTTTTTGGGGAAAATGCTGTGTAATTTGCTAGAGGAAAATGAGTTTCAGATATTAAAGGCTGGCAGATGGTATATAGAAGAATGTTTTGTAACCATTTGTATAAATATATATAGGAATATAGCCTTGAAGGCCCCTATATACAGTATCAGTGTGTGAATGAACTATGGTAATAAGCCTTGTTACGATTATAGTGTAGGATTTTTAAAATCTGGATAAAATTTCTCAATTTTTGTTTCATGGTTCCTATTTGCACCTTGCATAAACATGAGATCTATATCTGGCTGCATTAGCTGATTAATGAAAAACACATGTTAATGCAAGTTGTTGATGCTCATGCAACACCTTGAGATTGGGATGCTGTCCGATCTGCCAGACTACATATGGATGGAGGTCTGGCTTGCACTGTGATTGGATCTCAGTCACAGCTAGTTAAAACTAAAGAAAATATGTAAAACTGAACATTCCTGAAATAGTGGATAAGATGATAATGATAATTTAAAAAAGAAAAAACAATACAAGAATAACAGAAATAAAATGAATAAAATTTTAAAAAAGCCATAAAATATAAAGAAAATAATAGGAAAATTCAATAAAAGGCGTAACATAATTTCAATGAGATAAAAACATAAAGTCAATAGATACAGTAAGTGTGAAAATGAACAAATGATGAATCAAACTAATAAGAAGGTAAAAGAAGAAAATATAATTAAACCTCATAAAATGATGAATAAAAACAGACTAAAAGAACTGAAAAGGAGGGAAATAAAAATAAACTATTAAAGATGTAATATGATATTGATAGGATAAATAGTCTTGTGTGTGTGTGTGTGTGTGTGTGTGTGTGTGTGTGTGTTGGAAGAATAGCCAATGCATATGCTGGTCTAATGGGGAACCTAATAAAGAAAGGAAAGAAAAGTCTCAAGTCACAGATCTACGTTCTAGGTATGCTTGTTATGCAGCATTACATTACATGTTGCATATGTTTTCACATTTCAACAGAAATGATTGGTGAAATAACTTCTTTATTTGATTATCAAATTGAATCTCATGCCTTCCACCCACTACATTACACACTGGTGTGTGATGTATCACCTCATTAATACTAAAAAGCAAATATAAGCACCCAACACAGCCCACCTTACTGCTCTGGATTAAAGCTGCAACCAAATAAATCACCTGTCAGTGAATATATGCAGGATGCATGCTGAAGTTGGCATAATATCATTGCTATCGATCACCAGCTCAGAGCTATAGTGGGCCATTGCCAGCTGAATTGAACACATTTATCATCCATTGATACTGTGTGTTGTGATTGAAGTTCCTGTTGTGGGTCAACTTGTCTCTAAATGGATTTGTTGAAATCAAGGAGAGAGCTTTTCAATGCTACATTATTCTCTGTCTGTGGCAGGGGAAGGATTTCAATGTGTAAGAGTGTTGTTAGTTCAGCTGTTGCATTACAGTCTGGAGGTTAGAGCTGGCTGTGGAGGTCGGGGAAAAGAGAAAGTCGAGAGCTGATAAAGGGAACAGAAGTCAGGATTGAGTGTTATACCTGTTCAGAAAGAATGAGTCTGTCAGGCTGCAGAGTAATGCACATGCACATATAAGGAGTGTGGGAAATAAGGAAAAAAGAGAAGAAAGTCCTACACAACAGATATGGAGAGAGCAGGAGCAGGAAAGACCAAAAGGATGTAGGAAACAAAAAAGGAAGAGGGAGGAAAAAAGAGGGGTTAAATATGAGGTGAGACTACGTGTCAGCTGAGGACTGACACCATCATTGTGATTCAGCCTGCTTTGGAGTCCAGCCAGAGCTGTGAGGTACAACTGGAAGCATTAGGAGAGATGAAGGGAAGAGGTGTGTGAAGAAGCACATAATTAGTATGCTGCCTAGAGCACAAAAAGGAAGGAGATAAAATAGTTCCACAGGGAAAATAATGAAATAAAAAAAAATCTAAGGCGGTGAGAGAAAGTGACAGGCCAAATAGGAAGTACTGAATATGTTCGTTCCATTACCCAGTGTCAGTAAAGGCGAGTTTGGGAACCACTGTTACTGTAAGTGCAGTATTGGCAGGTCAATCAATAGTGCTGAAGAGGAATAAGGAAGGAATTCATAGTGGAGACTCGCACAGAGCTGCTTTTTGCTGACTTGCACATCGGGGAGTGGCTAGTAGCAGATGTCGGAGGTGCCAGTTGACAGAACCTCTTAGGCTAATTAGCTTGTTAGGTTGAGACAGTGGACACAAGCATCTGTCCAAAATCAATAGTGGAATTATATTTGCTATAGATTACCTGGCATGGCCTGACAGCCAAACATCTGCTTGTTATAGCTTTTTAAGAGCAAAGTATGTATATTTCAGATTTTGTTACATTGTGATTAGTCAAATTTAATGCAGGATTCATATCCAATATGCCTTGATCTTGAATTACATGTAATGCCAATATTTAGCTTTTGCTTCCGGTAATGACCTCTGGGATCTATATCTTACTCTCTAAGTCAATAATAGTCATGCCTTACACCTTCTAAAGTATTGTATATCTGCTTTCAAGTAAACTGAGATTTCCCTCGACATGATACGTCAGTGTACAGGAAAATTAGAAATGACACAGGGATGGAAACAACAAATTATTTCCTGGAACTACAACTTAAATCATTTTAATTGATGATGTAATGCACCTTCAAATGTTTAAAGCCCCATTCCCGAATATTTTGACCATGTAAACTAGCACTGAAGGATTTGATGGAAGATCAGCAGTTTGTGTTTCCCAACTGATCAGAATTGAAATTGGTTTGTCAAATGTTATAAAAATGTTATAAAAATTTAACAGCATAAGAAAATAACTTTACATAAATAAAATTTAGTTTTGTCTCGTGTTAGTCTGTGTATGTCAACACATATTCAAAGTTTAAAAGTGATAATCAGATTCCAGTTCTGCATTTTGATTTTTGGTCACAGAGCAGCTATTTTGTTTACATTACAGTTTGGATCTTAAAGTTAGATTTTTGTAATGATGCTTCTGTGTTTATTAAGAAAGGAAGACAGTCCGTGGAGCCTTGCTGATGTTTAGAAACTTCAATTTTATTCATAATAAATTCAGAGACACAAGAAATGTACCACGTTTAGCTTTTTTGGCAAGTGCTTACTTTGCTTAATTTCCAGGCGAGTGGGCAAAATGTATTCAGGAAAGGATATCAGATGCCTCCAGCTGAGCAAATAACATGTAAATATGTTAAAAATTTGTATTATCCCTGCAAATTAAAATATGGGGAGAAAATTTGAGGAGCAAGTTTCTCAAAGTCTGACTGCAGGCCTCAGGCTTAAGGATTGGATTTTGCCTGTGAGGGAGCAGAGGGGCAGGTGTGTGTTTTTTATTGATACAGATGGCCTTTGCCCCATCAGGTCTGCTGGGGGGGCATACATGTGCTATGTCAGAGTATTTAGATTTAGATATCAAATAAATAAAGCTAAGCCCTGCTTTTCCTATGATGCTGTAATGTGCCTGCAAAACTGGCTACTTCTAAAGTGACATTCTGAAATGTTTCCACAAAATGAAGAATTAAAATAGTGATTCAAATGGTTTTGGCCAATAAAATGTATATGCTCTTTATTCTAAAACAGCTTTGGGGGTTGTTTTTTATGTATTTGTTGTCAAAAAGTCTATGTCAATAGTCTGCCCTTTTGATAAATTTTATATGAGTTATTTCAAGCATAATCCCCTTGTGGCTAAAAATCTATTCTTGCTTCCCTTGCATTACTTGTGCAGCATACAGAGTGGGTGTGTTGCATTTTAAAGCTGTGGGAGGTTCCTTTAATTTAGTAGCAGGCCACAAGATGTCTCCCTCTGCTAAAGAAGCTTCTTGTCCAACAGAGAGACGGACTTGATTATAAATGTTTGGACAGTGTCTTCCAGATTTGCATCTATTATGGCTTCTTAATTCACAGCATAATGCAAGATTTCTCAGCCTTTCCTGAATCATGACTTCTGTTTTAGGTCCTAAAATGCTCATGACCAGTAATTAGGAAGTTGTGAAGTTGTCATGTGACGCTACGTATGACATCCGCTTGTTCTCTAATTGCAAGAAAACAGAATACAGTCAATAAAATATAATACATATAAAATGTATATATATTTTTTATTGCTTGAATTTTTTTTTTTTAATGAAACATATCAAAGAAACATCAGTAAACAAATCAATATCAAATCTCACAGCACCCCCTAAGTAGTAATGCTAAGTGGTAATTTTGAAAATTTTATCTTAATATTCATCTAAAAAAATATTTATATGTTAAGGGAGTACTCACACGGGACTTAGGGAGCACTATTGAGCACACGAAAACAACACTATAAAAGGCTTTTGTAGCTGTAGAGGAAGATGTGTCGGCCAGGGAAACTGACCTCTGTGACATCACAAAGGTTACTTCTAGGTTGTGCTAAAAATTACAAAGTATAAAAGCTAAAGCTACTCCTAGAAATTGAAAATTGTAGTCTAGCACCAAGACTTGTTAAAAGTACCAAAAGGAAGTAACCCTTGTGATGTCATAGAGGTTTCCCTGACTTTACACAGCATCCCCCACAGCCACAAAAGCCTTCATACAGCTGAATAGTGCTCCTCCAAAACAATAAACTGATATTGATGTGTAAAGCTGGTGGAGTCCTCCTTTTATTATTTTTTGTTACCTTTATTATTATAAAACTTTTCCTAGTTACATTTTGCAGGGCTAAGCCAGAATATGAAAGGATGTCTGTGAGTAGGTCATGTGGTCACTCCTTTTAAATCAGTTTAGTATGTTTGGCTGTAAGGAGTACTACAACCTTTAGGAGCTAATCTGTCTGTTTATTAAATCAAATATGTTGAAGTCAAGACATTTCTGTCATTGTAGCACAGAGAGCTGAGAAAATGAAGCTTTATATGTATGTAATCAGCCAGTGGAAATCATGGTTGGATATGGATTTTATTCTTTCTAATCTGTCTTTCTCCTGTCTGTGCTGTGGGTGTTTCTGAGGTGTATTTAATTGCTGGCAGCAGTTTATTTGCTGTAGAACATTCTCGCTGGCCCTTGACAGAGATGTTTCCTTTCCACAGTCAAAATTCCATTCCTCCTCTAATGAGACCTCTGGGGTTCAGCTTGGCTTTAAAATAAAAGCGGATGAATGGTGTCATTCCCTGACAGGCTCAGAGATGACTGAGCCAAACGTGGAGCTTGGAAATCCAGATCCTGTAATGCCGTAAAAATCTGGGGGGAAAAAATGCTTCCTTTGAATTATTTTTACATTTTGTGCCATCAAACATCAGTCAGCTGTTTTATTTTGGCAAACTTTATTACACCATCATCTTCTAATTACATGCTTGAATACTGAAACAAAGATGAAATGTCTTTGCATCCCGAGGAAGATAGCAATAAAATTGTGTTAGTAGCAGAAGTGCATTTTCAATAAGAAGGATAGCAATTTTAAGGAGAGGAAAAATCATTAACTTTTGCCCGGAGCTGTCAATATTGCAGCCATCTCTGTCTTGGGGGGGCTGTTTTAATTAAATTAATGATTCGGTGAAACCATTTCACAAACAAACACATTTAAAGAGTTTGAGTATAAATAGAGTATAGGGTCATATTAGAAAGTTCTAGCTAAGACAATGCAGTGTAGTGCAGAGATGTGATTGTTGAAAGGACAAATGCTTTTATCCACTCTAGCAGCATTGCTTTAGTGAAAATAATCTCAGTTTGTCTATTTTGCCATGAAATTTCGCCACAGAAAAGTCACTTCAGGAGCTCAGTTTTAAGGTGGACGAAGCTCACTGCAAGACGACCATTTCTGCTGACTTGCAGACAGGATCAAAATCAATTTTTAATATGCAACTGAAGGATTCCCTCGAGAAGCTGCAGAAATCTCAAAATGATATTTAAAGGACCATAACAACAGTTTTGTATGTTTGAACCCAATAAACACTACCTGCATACACATTACATTACTGCCAACCATTTTCCAAAACATAAAGTTTTTTTTTTTGTTTGTTTTGCCAAATCCCCTAATCTTTCAAAATCAAATGTTCAGGTGATACACTCAGTACACTCACCTTAAATGTTTCACCTGCTAACATGGATGTCTGCATGTAGAAGTCATGGTCTTTTTAATTTGTCAGGGAAAAGCAGTCTTCTGCTGGGACTATATTCCCTATCGGAGAAATAGCTTTCTTCTGTTTAGCTCCATGTTGGATCTGTTAAATTAAGTAATTTTGACAAAAAAACATTAACAGCATGTTGTTTGCTGTAATGGATTACCTATTTCAAGCGTGTTTCAAATCTCTACAAGTTTATTTTAATAGCATACTGGAATGAACTGAAACCAATGGCAGTTTGGAAGGTAGGAAAAAAATTCTAATTCTTTAGTTACCACTAAAGTTTTATATTTTGGGAAATGGTTGTCAGTAATGTAATGTATATGCGGGTTGTATTGGGCTCAAACATGCAAAAGTACCAGTATTGTCCTTTAAGAAAACTTGAGTACTATTAGCACTTGAATATTTCCATTTTGTGTGATCCTATAATTTGACTCCACTTTGTATATTAGTCGCAAAAGGGAAATTACAAAAGCGCTGTATACATTTCATGCATACTGTTTAACAGATGTTAAAAAAGCTTCAGTTAAAGCTTTATAAAATGTGATGGGTTAAAAAAAAAACAACACTAAAATGATGTGAGAGAAATTCAGCAATAGGTTACACAGTTAATATTAGTTGCTGGAATATAGCATCAAGTAAATCACTGAATTGCAGCTACAGCCTGTATGGAGAGTCTCTGTCAGAGAAGAAGTCACACTTAAAAGAGTCATGTTGATTGTCATGGGATGCCTGTGTAACCTCTGCTGCCGGGAATAATGGAATCTATAATTTGGTTCAAACTGCTGACGGGGTATGATTCTCCTCCATGATGCCTGTAAAGGCAAAATGAGCTCAAGCAATTAACTAAACTGTTAAATGTACCTCATATATATTGACATGTTTCCAAAGAAATTGAGAACAGGAAGGTCGATGCAGGCAATCAATAATGGTAAACCAGGCAGCTAGCTTTAACTCTTATAAAGTAGCATTGCTGGGTTATTTATATTGCCTGCTAGTTGTAATGTTTTCTCCGTTATTGTATCTGAAGCAGTTGTGCCTTATGGATTTTTATTGTGCTAAAATGGAGCATATTGTTCATTTAATTTTATCTTTCTAAACAAAAAGATAATAATTTAGTGAACAATTAAAAAAAAAAAAAAACCTAGTCAGTTGCTTCTAAGAACACAGATGAAAAAGTCTGAACATAAACAGAAAAAATAAGTGGTGCAGACATGACATACAGTTGTTATTGGAGAAGGTGGATTCAGGCAGTTAATGTAGTGGTTTTGCTGTGGGAAAGCCCTGAAAGAACATAGGTAGGAAAATCACAATAATGTTGAAGCTGTTACTTTGTGTTCTTCTTATTTTTCAGGACATTAACATGATCAGAATGAGATTATCACAACATTTAAACAAAGGAAACTATTTTGCATGGTATCTCTCGCTTCTTTTTCTCTTTGGCCTCATTTACATCATGCAGTCTGTATCCAGTGTTAATGTAAGGCATGAGTAAATGCACACAAAATGCATCACAATCAGACTAGAATAGAACAGAGGGTGTAATAAATCTACATATTAGTCTGTAGATTTACCAGACAACAGATGCTCTGGGTCACATCGTGATTGGATAGCCAGGTGTAAATGCAGTCCGTTGGTAAAATCTGCCCACAAGCTGAAAAATGTCTTCCCGGCTCCACCCGCTGACGTTAAAGTTATTTTGAATCAGGATTTGTGGTACGCCATAAATGAGTACCTGCACCTTGAAATACAGAAAGCGACAGCCTACGCAAAAAAAAAAAAAAAGTTATTTGATACATTAAAAATAGATGAAGCTCATCCATGGAGCAAAGATGAAACACAGGCTGTAAGACTGTAACAACTCACCAGCTGAGATCAACTCACAATGCAGGCAGAATCCACATAACGACAACACTCTTTAATGCAAAGGGGAAATGCAAGTCCCACCAATAGATGTCATTATCCAGATAACATAATAATTTTAATTTTAATAATCTTATTTAATAGGCCATATTTAATAGACCATATCAATTGATATTCTAATATTCACCAGATAATTCTTATGCTTTAATGACATGATGTGGTCTGGACAAAGATATAAACTAAACCTGTTTCATAGTTTGGTTTTCTGTTACATTCTTTGAGTATTTGTAAACCTGTCCTCATCTATTCAGGAAATCATATTATGCAAATGTCAGTGTCGGCTGGGCATGTAATTACAGAAGTCAGTATAAATATTGATTAAAAATATAACATATATAAATTGATGTTGATTTTTTTTGACACAGTAATGCAGGACTGATAGCTCTCAGGCAGCAGCAGTATGAAGTGGGAAAAACAAAGATAAAAGCATCTTCACTTTTTTGCCATTTCAGCATTACTGTAAAGCAAACAGGCAGAATATGACATTAAGAAAAACATTCCAGTGCAACAAAAATAGTAGCAAATGATGGTGCAAGTAGTTTATAAATGTATAACTTGCAAATATTTATTACAACTCTACTTTCCACCCACTCTCTTGCTTCCAGGGAAGAAATAGTTATGCCTGCTGCATATTCAAGAACCTAACTAACTTTTGATGGAAATAGGGGATGCTGAAATATGCAGATTGATGGATGAGAATCAGCAAATCAGCACTGACATTTTCAGCACATTTCTAACATTTCTGCATCACATCATTGAGACCTAATGATGCCCGTGAGGCATCTTGAACCATTTTGGTTATATTTATGCTACAAAGAATATTTTACACCCGTTTATATCTTATAGCCTTGAAACAGATATCCTCTTCTAGAAGTATACATACAATAATCCAATGTTTTCTGTTCTTCATATCACTGCAGCTGTGATCAAGTTACCCACCTAATACCCACATTAAGTCAGAGAGATTATGTGCTGTGCTTTCTGCCAAGCAGAACTCTCTGAAAGTCTTGTTATGATCACATAAAGGAACAAAGCTCCATTTATATCCGCTACAGTGTCTGCATGCAGCAATGTGTCAGCCTTCATTTTGCTGCATTTGTGAAATAATGTTTGTAACTGCTACAAAAGAAGAAATAGAAAATGTGCTGGAACACATGCTTTTGCAAATTCTGAATGATTTGTATGTGTGTGTGTGTGTGTGTGTGTGTGTGTGTGCGTGCATGCGTGTGTGTGTGCGTGCGTGCGTGCGTGTGTATCTATGTGTTTCTCACCAAGAGGCTGGTTCCACTCTGTTATCAATTCTATTGATACTATACTGATTCCTGAACAAACTGCAGATTCTTCCTCAATAAAGTAACTGACACTTTTGCCTGTTTTTTCTGTGGAAGCATTTCTTTTTGACCATTATTTCTACTTTGATTTATATTTTGGAGAATGATGTGAGAATAACCTTCCCCCGATTTCTCATTTTATATCACTGGAGGTCTACTCCATCACCAGAGGAAAACAATTTCTTCCACTGGCTCCACCTCATTCTCCATTCGACTGTAGAGAGAGTGTAGGGGGGCAACTAGCTTTATATTCCTTTCTGCTGCCTTCAAGTCAACTGACTAAAAAGCATCTCTTCAATCTGTGGAAGAAGGAGGAGTTGGGTTGTGGGCAGCTACTGCACAAAGAGGAAAACACCGAAATCTGCAAGTATTGTCTGGCACTGTGGAGGGAGATGGAGGAGTGAAAGATCTGAGCAACAGGGGTAAGCCTCTCCGGATTTTTAAAGTGATTGCCTCTGGGAGTGAAGCCGTCGCTTGCATCTGCAATTATCACATCCGTTTATCTGTTGATGAGGGACTGGTGATAGCTACGCTTGCTGGTTTTTGTTAATGGTGTGCTTCAGCTGGTTTTTTTTTCACACAGGAATCATTATGTAAATCAATTTTACCTCCCCCAAAGAGCACAGTTCCTTTGTTTATATTTTCACGGCAAAGATTTTTCAAGCCTGAGCAGTGCCAGCTGAACATTACGACTTAAGTTTTTGTTACCTGGAATTTGTGAGACTTAAATCTGAGGATGGCTGCAGGACAAGCCACAGTGTGTAAATTGAAGTCTGGGTTTGGCTGCTAAGAAACTACATTTAGTAAGTCCCTGACTTGATAGAAGCAATTATGGTTAAAGCACCCAGATCTGAAGCACGCACCCTGGGGCCACACAAACAAAAAGATGCCCAAGAGACTACTCTTCAAAGCACTGAGTCCAGTGTGCCTGAACCATCATGGAGAGAAATAACAGTGGGTTTCATAATGAGGACCAAAATCCACGGTTTGAAATTTGTCTTCTCTCCAGACAAGACAAAACCCCAGCGAGTTATCTGGATCATGGCCTTCTTCATTTGCGTTGGTCTGCTTGTCACTTGGTCCTGGAATCGTATCTTCTACCTAATGTCCTACCCTGCTGTCACTAAGATCTACATGGTCTGGGCTCATAATATGTCATTCCCAGCTGTTACTCTCTGCAATAAAAATGTCTTCCGTGTGTCCACTCTGACCAAGGATGACCTGTATCACAGCGGCTACTGGATGGACCTCATGTATCCTAACCACACAGTAATGGAAAGAAGCCTGGCTATCCTAAAGGATAGCCACAAGCAGGGTCTCCTAAAGCTTCTGGACTTCAATAACTACACCCCATCCCCTGATTACCATGTCAACACCACTGAGATGATGGGTCGACTCGGGCACCAACTGGAGGACATGCTGTTGGAGTGCAGGTTTCGAGGGGAAATCTGCACCTACAAAAACTTCAGTACTGTATGTACAGAGAGAGAGAGATGGTGTGTGTGTGAGGTGTGGATGTGAATGCTGTATATTAATAATTCATGTATGCATTTGATGCTGTTCTCTACCAGGCAATCTGTCATTCTTTCTGTTTTGATGTTTGAAAGCTGCAACATGTCCTGTCTGGTTTTTGCGTCTCTAACCTGACAGCTGTTCCAAAAAACAAACACAACATTTGCATATAACTGTGGAAAATAATCATCATGCCATCGCAAATGACTTCAGTATTTACTCTACAGCTTTAAAGTTTCCTATTCACAGACAATACATTCACCCTGTCAAGTTCTCGAATTGCCATTACCATGCATTTTTCTCCTCTCAAACCTGTGACAGCACTATTATGGAAGAAAAATTAGACTATTAATAATTAAGGCATTAGAAGTCAGTACAAATCACAATTTTAGCAACTCTATTTAAACATCTGGAGGGTATGTAGGACAGCATATAGCCCTACTACGCAGGATGGTAATATTTCTGTCAGACACTTGATGCAAAACAGAAAGGCTAAATTTTGCATTGAGAAGCAGCCTTTTGATACCCTGTCAAAATCAAATACACATGCAGAGTGGTTACTTTAATCTATACACGCACACACACACACACACACACACACACACACACACACACACACACACACACAGTCGAAGATTTAACCAAATGTCCAATGACTGGTATCACACATTTAAGAGATAAAAGTAGATAATATTTTTCATCAAGGATTTGATCATTACCTACCGCATCCAAGTCATATTTGTCCATATTCGACTGTAAAAATATATATATATGGTCAAGACATTTACATACACGTTAAAATTTTGATTATACTCAGATTAAGGCAATAATTTTTTTCTTTTTTCAAACATCATATACTCTTTACACCTTATTTAATCTGAAATTGGGGAATTGGACTAAGCTTACTCTGAGAAACAAACCTAGATTGTGTATTGATTTATGTGGGCATGTAAATATCATAATCAGAGTAAACCATCTCTGCATGCTTTTCCTTAACTGGTGGACCCTCCATGGACTCCAATCATGCAACGTTTTATGAATATTTGCCAAACCACAGAATCCTGTTATTCTCCATCATGTATATATCTTACCTGCATTTTTGCTTTAAAGGACCATACCAGTGATTTAGAAAGTTTAAGCCCAATAAATACTACCTGCATACATGTTACATTACTGCCAACCAAGTTCCAAAACATAAAACCGCATTTTAGTTGTTCTGTTATTTTGCCAAATCCAAAATCTTTTAAAATCAAATGCTCAGGTGATACACACACCTTAAAATTCAATGTTTTAGCATGCTACATCCAAATGTCGAAGGCATGGCCGTTTTTAATTTCTCTGTAAAAGCCATCTTCTCCTGGGAATATATTCCCTGGTGGAAACATACATTTTCTTCTATGCAGCTCCGCGCTGGACCAGTTAATTTAGTAATTTCAACAAAAAATAAGGATGACGTTTGGTTCACTGTGATGAATTATTTTTCTCAAGCACATTTCAGATCTCCACAAGCTGAGTTTAGTAGCATACTGGAATGAGCTGAAACCAATGGCAGTGTGGAAGGTAGGAAAAACAAATCTAAAATGTACTACTCCATTGGTATGTTTTGAAAAATTGTTGTATTTATTGAGCATAAACATGCAAAATCACTCCTTTAATCAGAGTACAGACAAACAATCAAAGTAATGTGTGCATGTAAATTTATTGTGTGACTGCTTCAATTGCTCTGGCTCAAGCAGGGGTCCAGAGATTTGAACCCCAGACCACACAACACACAATAAGATAAGTTGTACCAACTGTCTACAGTAGTATCAGTGCAGACTCTCCTGAGCCATGAAAATCAGTCGTCATGGTCAAATTAGGGTTATAATTGGACTTTAAATTGTATTGTGCTCTCCCGCCATAAGCAATACACAGTGTTGTTTGCAAAAGATGATTTGCATTTTCTACACTCAAATGTAAAACACGAGCAGTTAGCAGGCAGGTGGTTTAGTAATTTCTTAGATCTCATTGTAGCCAGGAGGGAGGAAGGGACTAAATCTTTTTCATATCTGTCTGAGTTGTGCATAATTCTGTCTGAGTCCAGATGTGGAACACTGACTTTGATCTCTTGAGATCAGCTTTGCCATGCTGGCTGGGTTTATACGATCAGCCCTTCTTACATTGTTAGACACTGAAGCTTTACAATTACAGAAAAATTATGGTCTGGTGCTACAGTAAGTTTTCTTTCTAAATGTAAGCAGCAAAACTCAGTTATTGAGCTGGGTTTTTAATAATTTGAGGCAGCAAAAACCTCATCTCAGCAGACTCAAATTTTTGACAGGAACTATACGATACGATGCTATACGACACACTACTGTTTGCCTTGTACAACCACAGTTCTTGTAGAAAGGCTGCAGTGTGGGTAAATGTAGCAGTTAAATTTTATGATATGATTTTCTAATACAGTCATCGCATTGAAATGGTCTATTAGAAATGTTATGTATAGTCAAGGAGTGTATGATCAGGCATGACTATTGGAAATTAAAGTATAGTTGTTTGCTGAGCTCAAAAACAGACATTTTTATGTAATTGTTCTGAATGTGTGTGCATGTGTGTGTGTTTACCAGGGAAATGCATTAAAAGTAAAATGACAGCTTCTAACGGTTTATTGCTGGAATTTGTATGTTGTGGTGAGGTAGTATAATCTATCAATTCCACAGTCTGTTTGTCTTATCTAAAACTGATAGACCTATCTGGAATTTACCCTTCAAGCTGTACTCAGAATTTAAAGCTTTCTAGTCTTTATCCTAATTGTAGACTTAAAATGTCATCACGTCTAATCATGATACAGCATCATTTTGTCTGCCTAGAAGGATGGAGAAGATTCCAATCAGCCACAAAATTGGAAACCTGCATGAAGTATCAATCTATAAACTAAGAGAGCTGAAGCGTGAGTTGAGAATAAATAACCAGTCACTTGGATGAGTTAAACCAGACAGATATTTGGTGAGAGGAAGCATAATGTAGCCGCCTCACATTAAATGATAAGTACCGCAGAGATTTACTGGCACAGATTTGGTCTCTTAAGAAGTTTGTAAATGAAGACACAAGAATGTCTTCTACAAACCCAATTTAGAGCCTGTTTATATGTCCACAGAGCATCAGCCTCTTCTTTTTTATGTCATGATATAAGAGTGGTACATTAACTCTAAATTAATTGAGGGAGATTTGGAGTGAGCCAGGCTAAAGATTGATAGCTGCTGCTAACGCTTATTAATTCCTCAAATCAGAACCAGATCCCTATTTAAACTAGTACTGCATTTGTTTGGTTATCAAAAAACAACAACAAAAATAAACAAATAAATAATTAAATAAAAAATCTGCAATGATTACATGTCCTGTACGATTACAAGCTGACATCCTATACATCGATTTACAACATTAACATGGAATGCATTGTGAATGTGACTTTCATTTATACCCATTTCTCTGTGCTTCCTTGCAGATTTACACACGCTATGGAAAATGCTACACTTTCAACTCGGGATTAGATGGCAACCCACTGTTGACCACATTGAAAGGTGGCACAGGAAATGGCTTGGAGATCATGCTGGATATTCAACAGGATGAATACTTGCCTGTTTGGGGAGAGACAGGTCAGTGCATCTTTTAGCACCATACCCACATTTATGGCAATATTAAAACTTGTGATCTGAAAATTCAAACTCAAGATTTTTCCAGGTCTGATTCTTCAATGTACTATTTGCAGAAAGTTTTCCCATCTAAAAATACTAAAAACAAAAGTGATGCAATACCAAACTAGCTTGATCTGTTTCTCCATGTTAAGTGCATTCAATATCTGTATTCACTGATATAGTTTCTCCAGTTGATGCTGAAGAACTGCTATTAAACCAAACATTCATAAAGTGTACAGCATGTAATAAATCTTTGGTTGTAAACCTGTTTAATATTGGCCAAAAGCATTAATGTATGAGTTCATCTCTGATATTGACTTTCAGCATGAAATTTAGGAGCCCCACTCTACAACAGTGTGCAAAATAGAATCACTTCCTGTGAAAGGATGAAGAGCAAAAACCGGGATTCTGTAAGCGACCGTACCTGTTGTTATATGTTCTGGCGTGCTGTATCCACAGATGAGACCTCCTATGAAGCAGGCATCAAGGTTCAGCTCCACAGCCAGGATGAGCCGCCCTTCATTGACCAACTGGGATTTGGTGTGGCCCCTGGTTTTCAAACTTTTGTGTCATGTCAGCAGCAACTGGTACCTAATGTTCAGCCTCCTCCCTCCAACCTTTTGCTCTGCATCATTCTGTGTTTGTCCCCAAATCCTCACCAGCAGCCATCACACCTCTGTATCAGAGCAAAATCAGACCCTTGATTTACCTGCTGTGTAACAGTGCAATTAAAACATTAAAATATGCATATAGCCAGCAAGTGATTCTAGATTTGCTAAAACGATAGAGTGGAGTTATTGCAGCCTGTGAATATTGATAGAAAAGGGCCAAAGAATGATTGGATGGAAGTGTACAAGCAGACTGTACTTGTCATACCCAAAACAACCCTTAGATTTTACAGCATAAACATATCTGGCAGCTCAGATTGTTTATTTTAATTTTCATTTTGAGCATTAACTACTTTATAAATATCTGAATATTAGTAAACCAATGCGAATGTGAAGTAAAAATCTGAGGATGACTCAGAAACCTCACAGCCGTAGCTGTGGTCGGCAGCCTCTGACAACCACAGCTCTCTCTCCAAAGATGTTTGGAGAGAGACTTATAAGCCCTGTAATTAAAATTCTTATGAGAAATCTTTAAAGTATTATGAAACATTATATGATGTCTTCCTTGATGAAATATTACATTGAATAGCTTGCTGATAGCACCATTCACTCAAAATCATAGTGACTCACTATAAATAGCAGCCTATTAAAGACTCCTCCCCACTCCTCCCCACAATTTATCTTTAGAAGTGGAAAAATATTGAAATCATCATATATATATTTTTTTTTACATCAAACTGAACCATTAAAAGGAGTGGTGACATATCTGCCATCATTACAGTCTATTTCCCAATTTTAGTAACACTTTTCGTATGTTTCATTAGATTAGATGGAGGTTCTAATGCTATTTTGAAAGCATTTTTGAAAATGCACAATGATTTGGGGAAACTTAAAATAATTAGTTTAGAGTAGGATATCAAGGGAGCCAAAAAAGTCCTGTGACTACTTTGCTGACAGCACAGAATTAGTTATAGAAAGATCTCTAAAGAGGAAAAGTAATAACTGTACTTTCCTCAATTGATCGATAAGTCTGCGAGGCCACAACACTGAGCTCAGATAGATTTTCTTTCCAAATCTAGTGGAAGCATAAAGCAGTTTCCAAGACAACAACTTCACATTGTATGTCTATGTTACACTCTGTGTATACACGCAGGAATAACATGCAAACTCGACACCAGTATTTAATTTCCAACAGAAACAATGGCTGAGTAATCCTGACAAATAGAAAAACCCCCTCACTGCTCCAAAGGATTTATACAATGGTTACCTTTTACAATGGTTTATAACCTTTATACAATGGTTACCTTTAAAATCCTTCACGTGTTACTGTGCTGCAGGTTCATTAAGATTTCTACCACTTAATCAGTCCTCCTTCATCTGAAGAGTATCTGTAATTGCTGAATGCATATTCTGATTCATACATTTCATTGAATAATGAGTCTCACCTGATTTCATTGATTTTGCACCTGGAATTAATGGTCTTGATCCATTCTTGGGCATGGGAAAAATATGAATAAAATCTTGCACTTTCACTGAGCAGAATAACATGGGATGACTGTGAGGCAGAGTTCTGGCATCCAGAAACAGACAATTGGACACCACAGAGATGACAAATTTTCTTTTGGGAAGCATTATGAAATATGCAATATTCTTTCTCTTTCTCTATCTCACTGTGACTGTTGTACAATACTCCAAGTGTATCATCATTCAGCCTTTTGCAGGAAGTGAATTTGGTCTATTAATCCTTTATGACAGCCTTTCCTCTTGAAAGCAAAGTACATGGATTGTCATTTATAATCTAGACATGAGGACCCACATCAGTGACAGCTAAAAGACGTGTTTACTACCTGAAAGACATCCTGAATTAATTTGTCTGTCATTTAAGTCTGACGATCATTAATTTTAGTTGTAAAATGAACAGTGATTTGTTCTCAATCCTCTATAGTTGCACAGTAATAAAATAGCTGGATGAAGCATTTACAATTGCAAGATTTTTCAGTTCTAAAGCCATTGTCACAGGAGTTGAATTTTTAATAGGAGGCTGCTGTCACTTTTGAGTCCAGAGATACATTGGGACCACACCAAAAACTGGACTGAACATAACTGCATCTTCATAATCATGTAATTTCAGCTTGAGTGGAAGTAAGAAGGGAATGGCTGAATGACCAATGTTGCATATGAGTTGTTAGTTCCAGGTACCGCTGGAAGATTTAGCTGTTTGTGTTATTTTAATAACAACAGGTTGTCTGTTCGGAGGGTTTGACCACCTTCTATCGCTTGCCTTGCTGTTGCCACTCTATTTTTGATAATGATTGGGCTGTGTTCCCTCACCTTCGCCTAGATGAAATGTCCTATGAGGCCGGAGTAAAGGTACAGCTTCACTCTCAGTCAGAGCCTCCTTTCCTCCATGAGCTGGGCTTTGGGGTCGCCCCCGGCTTCCAAACGTTTGTTTCCACCCAAGAGCAGAGGGTAGCGTATAAATGTCTGCACTTGCTGCATGCTACAAGATACTGTATCATTAAACAGCCGTCATCAAGTTTCACACCTCCGTCCCCTGGTCCTGCGCAGGAATGGATCCATCTGTCCTCTCTGTGTGGCTGAAACAACATCATCTCTTAATTGTTATCGCTTCTGAGTCAGCTGTGTCCTCTGTGTCTAAAAGTTACCCTGGAACAGCAGCTAATGTGTTTCATTCCAGCTCAGCCATTCTTCCACGTCTGTGTCTTCTTCACAGCTGTTGTTTGGCTTTACCCTGCCATGTGGTTCCTTTAACATTTTTTTTTTTTTTTTTTTTTNTTTTTTTTTTTTTTTTTTTGCTTGTTTCTCTTTTATGTGTTTGGCTGATCTACTGGACCACTACTTAATGTCAAATGGTGGGACAATGGTGGAAAAATATGACGTATTAGGTTTTATTACCCATAAGAACTCAGTTTGAAGTATTGAATTTATTGCACTATGGGTTTCTCTCCAATGTAACTGTAGTTATTAGAGTCTGTGGGTGGAGTTGAATAAAGGCTTAATCGTATTTGCCATTTGAAGTCCACTTTTTCAGCGAATGGCACTATCCCTGTCACTTTCTATTGACAAAATGCCCATTATTGTCTGAGTCTGAGGGGATGATTGGAAATTACAGTGAGCCTTAATGTGACAACAGCAGCATCGCTTCTCTGTTGTTTTTGTTGGAAACTGGCCTTTGGCATTGTTTGTTGGCTTTCTCCCATTGCAGCTACTAACTACTATTTATGCGCAAATGGCTAAGCATTGGTGGCCTTCATAAATAACTGATTTGTTTTTGTCATGAAAATAAGAGGAGTTCATTACCATAAACTGTTGTTAAAAAAGACTAGCAATTTCACAATCCACATCTACAAACTGGCACGGATGGATGGCAAGTCATTGATGTATTTCTGCATGCATTTTTTTTTTCTGTTTGTCGTAGCACTATGATTCACCGGGTATTCATCACACAATCTGACATGCAAATGAATTTATAGGATCACTGTTATCACACATTTTGCAGGAGGCATTAGTAAACTTCTAGACAATAGTTTGTGAATTAGAGTTAATTCTCATGAAATATTTACTGTAAAACAGGATGTTATGCATTATATAAAGTCTGTTAAATGTACGAGTCATTCATTTGAAAACTATAAACTACACTACAGGCCAGAAATTTGACGCCACCCTCAGATTAAAAAAAAAAAAAAAAAANTAAAAAAAAAAAAAAAAATCATCAATACACTATTTGTTTTAAAATTTATTACACAGGAAATGACAAAAAAATAAAAAATAAATAAAATAAATGTAACTGATTAGTTTTCAAGAAGAATTTGTCCACAAGAGCACATTATGTAGCCACTATGGCATAAGAAATGATTTTTAATGAAGGCATGCCCAGTCTGTGTTGGTGCACTGGCACCCCAATCATGTTCCGACTCCCTTGCCCAAACTCCCTTGCTTATGTGTTTTAACGTTCTATTCAGTAACCTGCTATCTGCCTTCTCCCAGATCATTTTGGGATTACCTTGATACTGTACACAGTCTGGTCATGCTAAATTTGGTGGTGGCCTGAAATTTCTGGCCTGAAGTGTATCTATTGTTTTGGTTTCCGTCTTTAGAGTTGGTTTCAAAAATTTGTCCATTGATTGTGGTGTCCTGTCTGAAACAAGATATTATACAGATTCTGTTATGCCTGTCTCTATTCCCATGGTACTCTGCTTCCTACCCGGGACTAGACCTGCATCAATAATGTTCTGCATGATGTCTGCTTGCTGCTACACCTGAACTATGTTTACTATCAGTAACGTTCGTCTGATTGGACGTTTTGCGCCAATGGTGTCTCAATGCACCTTTTCATTTAATTGCTTTTGTATTTTATTGTTTGAGATATTTATGTTGGGTTTTGTCAGCTTGTTATCCTCTTTTATACTGCTGTACTGTACTAACTGCACTGTGCTTTTAATATGTGTTATTTATTATAATTCTGTATTCTGACACTGAGGCAGAATGTACTGTCTTCTCTTTCAGCTTCAGTACCTCCCTCCGCCTTGGGGAGACTGTAAGTCTACCCCTATAGACTCTGAATACTTCTCCACCTACAGCATCACTGCTTGCCGCATTGACTGTGAAACCCGTTATCTGCTGGATAACTGCAATTGCAGGATGGTTCACATGCCTGGTATGAATTCAGCCTGAGTTGGTTGTTGTAGTGTAATGGCAGGCTTTTGTCCACATGTTGATATACTTTGCATATGTAATAATTTTTTTCTTTTATATGGTTCAGGGACCTCAACAGTTTGCACACCTGAGCAGTACAAAGACTGTGCTGATCCAGCTTTAGGTGAGCCAACACACATATACTGTATGAGTATAGCCTTGGTGTGATTCTGCAGTGCTTTATAGCTCAGTTTTGCATAAATGTCTGAAAGCATTTCATCCTTTGCGTAACACTTATATTGCATTAACTTGGAATTACTTTAATCTTGGTCAGTGCTGAAGCAAAACAATAACGTAAATTGGTTGTTTAAGAATTCCATTTGGAAGATTTGTGATGCATCCATGCTTCATTGATATCAAGTGAGTCCCATAGCCTTTTTCCCCCTCTGCATTATAGCTTCAGTCATTATTTGCTTTCATGGAAAGTGAACGATGGCAGCAAATTTTAGTTTTCTGTTTTGTGCATAGATATTTTTAGCAGAACTCGGGAGCCTATGTATGCAGGTTCGTTTGATTATTCTCAGTGATCACAACATTTGAATGACTTTGATCATCCACAGACTTTTTAGTAGAGAAAGACAACGATTACTGTGTCTGTCAGACCCCCTGCAACATGACTCGCTATGGCAAGGAGCTGTCCATGGTTAGGATCCCCAGTAAGGCATCTGCTAAATATCTGGCTAAGAAATACAACAAAACTGAGCAATATATTGGGTAAGTATTATTTGGTAGCTGTCAGTGATTCAGATAATGGCCTCACAGTCTTTTTTTTTTTTTGATGGATTGATGTACTGTAGCATAGCATGACCTGGGTCTCCATCATTCACCTTCAATGTAACAATAATGAGATATACTTAAATAGGAAATGTGAGCTATCATTTGCTGTTATTGTGTGTCACCAGCAATAAAGTACTTCTGGTGTGCTCTTGTCTCTGTTCTCTCCAGAGAAAATATATTGGTCTTGGACATCTTCTTTGAAGCTTTGAATTATGAGAAGATTGAGCAGAAGAAGGCGTATGAAATTGCAGGCCTTCTTGGTAAGATTCGTGAACTCTTAAGATTGTGACAGAAATGAGTGATTGATCTGAGAGTCAGGTCAAAGACATTTCACAATTTGTATGACACCTGGTACTTTGAGGTTTCCTCTTTGAACTTGTAAAACACGCTGAAAGCATTTTCATAATCCGATGCAGTGGTTGCGTCTGATGAAAAGCTCGGTCTGGATTTAAACGTTTGCTAAATCTGCTGGATTTCTCCAAGAGATACTGAATTGGCAGTGACAGCATGATTAATGGTGTCATGCACCATTGTTGAAACGACCCTACCTGCTTATATCTGTTAATATCTCCTTTTGTAGGTGACATTGGAGGTCAGATGGGGCTTTTTATTGGAGCCAGTGTTTTGACAATACTGGAAATATTTGACTACCTATATGAGGTAAAGTGACAACTCTCAACTAATTAAAAATTAAACTACAAATCACTGATTCCACGTATTTATATGTGCAAGCCATGCCTAATTGTTGCATTTTTATGCTTTTACTGCAATGCAAATATCTGTGAGTAATGTTTACCTGATGTTTTTGCATTTAGGTGTTTAAGGATAAGGTTTTGGGTTACTTCGTGCACAAGAAACGACCACAGCGTTGTCAGAGCGACAATCTGGTAATTTGAGTCTTTCACAATGCATTGGGTTGAATTGAATGTGATGTACAGGAGCTCAGAAACAACAGGAACAACAACAAATGTCTGCTGTAAAGTTGAAATGCCTTTAATTATCGTCACCAGAAAGAACAAAGTGAGTACTACATTATATCTCCATTGGTTTCCATTTCCTATGCAGAAACAATCTATTGTAAAACTTTGGTTATATATTGCATAACACGAATACATAATCAACACATCCAGTATTACTCATAAACTTTATTTACATAATAAATGCTGTGTTACATGCAAGTAGCACAAAAATATCCCCTATGATGACAAAACTCCATAATGGTTTTACATGAGAAATACAAACTGAGTAAACTGAGTTTGTATTTGTAGTCTTTTTTTGTTTGTTTGTTTGTTTGTTTTGTTTTGGTGGTTTATCGATACTTTGCAGTTTGACAGCCCTCAAACCCAGTCTATAAGTGATCAAAAATGAATCATGTTAGTTGTTTGCCTTTTTTTATTGACTTATAAAGTGCTCTCATATATCTTATTTTATCACTCAAAGTAGAATAAACATGTAGATTTTATTATATAAACAATATACAGTGGCTTCACTTTCCAGGTCTTTTCAAAGTGATGTAAAAAGAAAATATCAATTGCTAATCATGTAATAACAGTTTATTTAGTGCAGGGGAAATGATTATTGTCCTTCCGTTTTGCCAGTTTATGTATGTATGATTACAAATGCAGCCTCAAGGGGGCACAAGCCAGTGTCCACCTTGTGCTGGTCCCAAGCCCGAATAAATGCAGAGGGTTGTGTCAGGAAGGGCATCCGACGTAAAACCTATGCCAAAGCAAAGATGCGATGTATGTATGATTACAATTTGCAAATTCTGAGCCCAAGGTTGATGGACAGACCAAGAGACTAACAGAAAGCTGAAAGAGAAACAGGGGTCCAGAGACAGACTAAGCATTACACAGAGCAGCTTCTCAGAAAGTGTTTTGCAAATGTTATCAACACATATGCCAAGGTTTTAAAACTAATATAACCCATTTCTTAAGGCTATATTAAGGAAAGTCTGATATCCATGAAGCTTTCTTCCAATGCAAGTAGAACTTATTTTCAAAAGCTAGAAGGAAATGACCACTTGAGCCAATTGAGTTAGTAACACATGGGGCCACTGTTCATGTCTCAAATCCAAGTAACAGCCAAATGCTGCTAATCTCTTTTTAGTTGGTGGAAGTGCTAACAAAAGCCAAGACGTTTCCTTTTTTACTGGTGCTGTTATAATCAAAAGCATTTAAGCGGATTTTTGTAATGTGCAGACATTTCCTTTTGTCCCTGAGTGTATCTGCCATTTTGCATCTGGCCTTCTCAGCAGAGTCTTGGATGCAAGCTCCATTCTTTTGCTATGTGTCAAACAAGCCCAGGTTTTTTTATTTTTTTATTTATTTTTGTATTTTTTTCCCACTGTGAACGATGAGAGAGCACACAGAGAGGTGGCCTGTACACCCTTTAAAAGATTGCCTCTTTCTTTGAGTCACTGCAAAAAGCCATGGGTTTGTCTCTGCATGAGGACTGTAATCTTGCATGCATGGTTGCCTCAGGTTCAGAATTAGGTTCTTTAGCTGATGTGGAGATACATAACGATCAGATGCCAGTTAAGAAGGAGATGACTGTGAGGCTTTCTGAGAATCAGCTTTTCTAAATTAATATAGAGGTAAGAATGTGGAGATAGAAGAAACATTGATGTAGCGAGCTGATATGATGAAGATTTTTCCCTTGCTTTTATTAGAGACAGAGATATAGTGTGATTATGTACTGCATTCTGCTCCATTCATGTCATATATTCATCATAAACCAACTTCTTTACTTCCTTTCACTCATATCCAATAACCCCTTTTCAAGTCCTCACATCTTCACTCCCAACAATCCAAAAATAATGCATATACAGCAGCTGTCTGTTTGAGAGACTGTTAGTGTCACTATTTTGAGTTTGATTGTCATTCTTTTCAATGATCATCTTGTGCTTTTCCTGGTTATTTGAGGAAAACCCTCAAATCTCATCTTAAACATCCAACATGCTTCAGTACTTTTAGGAAAACTCTCAGAATTCCCTTACAAGGTTAATAGCATTACATGGTGTTTTGTTTTCATTTCAGTCACCCTCACCCATCTTTCTTTTCATCATGTCTATTCCAGGAGTTTCCAGAGAACCCAACCAGCCCTGGTGTCACGCCTAATCATGCCCCCAGGTAGCACACCCCATTGATAATAGATGCTCCCTCCCATGCTGTCCCTCTCTTTCATACATCCTTTAGTCCATCTCATACATCATTTCCTCAGGAGCTACAATCACTGAAAGATTTGATTGATTTGTAGATGATGCACAATCAAAAAAAAAAAAAAAAAAAAGAGGGGTGATTATCTAACATCAATGAGTGTTTTAAGATCAGTGTCTACTGTTGTGTCAGGAGAGGTTAGCTTTGGTGTGTTTCTGTGTTTATTGGCTTAACAGAAGACACGAGTTGGTTGGATTCTCTAAGCACATAAAGATTTTACTCTTGACCCTATAAAAACTTGCCCTTTTCATTGAATAATGTGTTTCCTTCCCATAGGATAAAGTCAGTAGTTCCGTAAAAACAATTACAATTTTATTGAATTGCTGTACAATAATCTGAATCACATAAGATGTGTCTCTGCAGCACAGAGGTCCATTTAGAGGCAGCCGCATTTGCATCTGTGCCAGATAACATCACTAGATGCATTACTTTGTGATGTTATCACAGGTCTGCATGCAATTGGTTTGCACACAATATAAATGGTTCTTTGTCTGTTTGAATAGATTTACACCAATGGGACTATACTTGCACTATGTTTTATTCACATAGCAGCAGTATCAACTGAGCAACCATCTTTGAACGGACACATGTATGCACACATATCTGGATGTTTCAGCTTCCATAACTGTACAGACTAACAATGTAGTATAAAAAGAGGACTAAACTGTGCTGTTTTCTTTTTCTTCTCCTTCCTTTTATTCATCTTATCCCAACTTTCCTGTTTTCTTTAAACTCTCTTCACTATGTGTGAAACATGCAATATGGCTGCCCTTCCACATTCATTGTAATTGTTGTCATTGTTCATTGGGATCATGTTACTGTCCTTCATTTAATTTAATAACATATTCTTTATGTGTTAATAATCCTCAACCTCATAATATTCTTTTTTCTGTTGTGTTACATTTTGTCCATATTTATTTTTTCATTCCCCACTATGATTGTCCTGGTTGCTCTCACTTTATCTGTCTTTCATACCTTTCCTACACCATCACTCCCTTCATTACACCTCCCTTAATCTGGTTGAACTCGTCTTCCCTCCTTCCCTTCCCTTGTTTTGCAGAGCACCTGTGACACCCTCCGGAGTCACTCCGACAGTCTCGGATTCACGCCGAACATGTTACCTCGTCACCCGACTCTAGGAAACTTTGAGGAATTCGCTTGTTGACAACATAAAGAAGGGGGTGGGGTCGGAACGGGGGGCCACTTGGAAACTGACAGCAAACTGTGAAATCATTTATGTATTACAAAAAACGGAGAGGGCATACTCAAACGTATAGTAGATTTTATCAATGCCTGAATAGAAATAGAATACTATCATCAGAAAAAAAAGACCACTTCCAAACCAGAACTCAGGTTTAACTGCCATGTCAAGGCATCAATTTTAATTTTTCATATCTCATTTTGTGGGTTTTTCATCCAATCACTTTGAGTGTACAATCAGTAAAAATAAATGTCCCACCCCCCCAAAAAAAAGTGATTCTCAACAGTGCTAAGATAATTTTACATAGTGCTATTGTGCTAGTTAGCTGTACACCAATCAAAAATGATAACTGTGGATTGGTATTTGTAGCATTGCAGTTACTACTCAGTGTTAAATCTGCAGGCATCTAACCAGTGCTGTCATCATACCAGCCACTAGTTAAGGCCTCAATATACTTCAGAAGATATAAGATGAAAGAACGGGCCTTAGAGCATGTCCTAGAACACCACAGGCAGTGTAGTCCTTAAAGGACCATACTGGTGATTTTCCATGTTTGATACCAAGAAATACAACTCGCATACATGTTACATTAGTGCAAACCATTTTCCAAAACATATTGGAGCAATAAATTTGTCCTGCCTTCCAGACTGCCATTGGTTTCAGTTCATTCTATAAAAGCAACTTGCAGAGGCTTGAAATGTGCTTGACATAAGTAATCCATCACAGTGAACAAAACAACTATTAATTATTTGTTGAAATATTTTCATTTTAGCATTTAAACACGTAGCTACACTACACACACACACACACATATACATACATACATATATATATATATATATATATGTCTCTACCAGGGAATGTAGTCCCAGGAGGAGACTCCTTTTACTGAGAAATTAAAACAACCATCAGGCAAAACATTGAATTTAACATCAATTCATTCTGAAAAAATAGGGATTTGGCAAAATAACACAAAAACTAAAATAAGGGGGGTTTATGTTTTAGAAAATGGTTGTCAGTAACATAACGTGTGGGTAATATTTATTGGGCTCACACATGCAAAATCACCAGTATGGTCCTTTAAAACCTGGAGCCCCATGCCAGTCAGAGAATGGTCATGAATCGCCTGTTACCAGAGGCAGCGGTGAAGAGACTTGTAATCAATAGACAGAGGAGTTGGCAATGTCTATAGCTTATTTAGTGATAAAAAGAAGGCAAAGAAGACAGGCTAAGACTTTCGTCCTCTAAATCAGAGTAGGAAGGAAGGTGGAGAAGTTTCTGTGTTTATTCGATAAATGCCAAGTTTAGATGTATTGCTCCAACAGCAGAGGAGGTAATGCAGGAACCAAAACAAACGTTGAGTCACTGGCCCCTTCCTGATGATGCAACCAGATGTGATATTTGTCCAGTTGCAGCCAGGGGGAGTATCAGAAGTAGAAAAACCAAAAGTTAGCCTCAGAGCCCCTTCACTAAGAGCACTGAAAGAGCCTGAATCACATCTTGAGCTTTGCGAGACATCTTATTTGCCCTGAAGATTCTTCATATGACATATACTGGGGCCTTCACAACAGGCATGCCCTTGTAAAATCTTCCCTGCTTTAATGATCTGATCACTAGTCAGGTCAAAGAGTCACACAGACTTAAACTTAACCTGAGTCAAAACACTGGATTAGTGGTAAAACTAGCTTTCATTGTTGCCTTTTGCTACTATGAGGCTTTGAATCATGTCATTAATTAGATGACTGTGCTTATCCTATTTAAATATCTGAAAATAGAAGAGCAATTTGAGATTATTTGTATACATGCAAGTAGCTATTTTTGCTCCCCGCAGATCTCGGGGTAAAGAAAGTGCTTCTTTGGATGTTTTTGTTTACTTCGTCGCTTTTTACATTTGGGTCAAGAGAGTTAGGAGGCAAAAATGTGGCGGATTGTATCTTTATATCGCTGATACTTTAATTTCCTATATTCTAGGTTTATGTTGCTGTGCTGACTATCAGAAAAAATAATAGCATTCAGCCCCACTGTAAAAGCTGGCCTTTAATTCTGGTCAAAAGATTCATTTATTAGTTATATCAGCATTCTTTTGTTTTTTTCATCACCATCTCTTAAAGGTGTTCATCAGCACAAATGCCTGTGATAGTAATCTATTCTCTATTAAACATTAGTAATTGTTGGTGACATTCCTAAACCTGACAGAAATTTGTAAATACCCACGGTCAAATGCCATGAAGAAATTCTATATTGATCATGTGAGACATTTGTCAAAAACACATAATTATATATTTAAAAAAAAAAAAAAAAAAAAGTTTCCTCGTCTGGTGTTTGCACCAGACAGCACTTGGACATTGAATGTGGAAAGGGACGGTTATTTACCAGTGACGCTTGAACAAGTCCAAGTTTAGTCCTTGAATGTGTTTCTATGAGTGGACCATAAGTGTCTTCAAGTTTGCAGTGATTAACATGAGTGACAATTGAATAGAATTTATTAGATACAATAAATTGCCTCAAAACATCCAAACACATGCCTCAGTCTTAGTTGGTTTATAACAGAAATGCATTGTACATTTTACCATTGTATCTATTATTATTATTATTCCAGTACATGTAATAAACCACAAATAACAGTTTGTGATGTATAAATGATCAAGTATAATAAACTCTATATTTACCCATCTTACTCAAGTACACAACTTTTCTTCTTGTCACTCTACTTCCTGTCTTGTTAATATTCATGCTGCATATTATGCATTATTTAATTCCTTGACCTGCAGTTATGCACTTGTAGGTACACCTCATATATCCTTATAAAGACTTTGCTGGAGTACAATTCAGAGAAGAATCTGCAGTTATTTTCATGTCAAATATTCAGATCTGTGGTGTTCATAACACTGTAGCTTTATTACTGTCTGCGTATAAGATGAGTGTTGATGTGAAGCACAAACTCTCGGAGATCAGCCATCACTCGAAAGCCAATGACTGAATGTCTATGGTTGTGACTACCTTTTTGGCTGTAATTGTAACTAACATATTGTACACATTGTCTGCATTATCAGGAGTAAGAACAAGTTGTTAGAGACAACCGTATGAAGACACTTTATCTAAATGGAAATCTGGTTACCTTTCAGGGGTATTTGGAATTGAAAATAAAAGGTGAATCAGCAGCGTTATGTCATGAGCAATAAATGCACTGATATTACTTTTGCCAAACTGACATCTAAAATAATTTCATTTGGGGTTCCCATTTTCAATTCATGACAAACAACTGGAGTGAATGTAGACCGAACAGCTGCCAATTAGATGTATAATGTTATTGTAACTGTATAATATTAATCGTCAGTAAAATGAATGCACACACAGAGACACAAATGCCAATTCATGTTACGCAGTGAAGCTATTCTGATGATGTTGCATTGCTATGGTTTTGTGTGTTGAGTTGTGGGTTAATAAGCATAAAAAATGGCTGACCCAGCATTTACCAGGGTTTTTGTGAAAACATACTGGGTCTTAACCTCTACTCTGCCTTACTACAAGTCACAGAACAGCAGAGTGTATCTGAACTAGCAACAACAAATACTCAAGTTTGTGCTTACCTAGTAGTTTTAAACTGACATTTATTGCATAATTATGGTCAAGTAGATACTTTATATTTATTTATATTGCTGTCACCCAAGATTTGAAACACCTTATTCTTACAGTTGATGCTTTACACTTAATGGCAAATCATCCATTTTCTTCCTTGCATGACCGTTGTGTACTCCTATTGTAATGTAATATTAGCCATGCTATTCACTTTGTATTGTCAAAATGTATTTCAGAGCCAGATGAAACAGAGGTTCTCCACATCCTGTAAAACACAAAGACCCTCCTCAAACCAGGCTTGGGATTGCGCAATACTAAATAAGGGAAAGATATTGTGTAAATGGTAAAAATAAATAAAATAAAATATTATGTCCTTTTCATATTTCTTATGGATAAAATAACCATAATATGCCTTTAAGACTGGTTCTCAAAGCTAATGTTTCTGCAAATGTTTCCAGGCGCACACATCCGGGAGACTGGATTTGCTTCATCTGGCTCTACAAGCTATATGTCCATTTTATTGTAGATATGTGATGTTAACTCTGATCTGTACATTAAATAGTTAATACACACTTAACTATGTGTAATGTACTCAGTCTTAAATGAAACTGCCATGATAGTTACAGATCAAACTGCTGCTGGCTTTAACAAAGATGATGTTCAGTCAAATTAAAATCAAGATGAACCAGAATTATTACATCCAAAAAAGTGATTTCACAACTAAAAATGAAATGCCACACATACTCTCTTATTTACTGAAGTAATAAATTCAAGATTCAAGGCAAAGATCTGTTCCTGAAACGGCTGAAATGTTTCTCAAAGAAAAGAAAAGCAGTTTATTTGTGTCCACTTTATTCAGTACTGAGCCATAATGGCTGAAATATACACAAAAATCACTAACAGTATTTGTCTAAATACATGACCAAAGTTCTAACAATGAAACCAAAGATACTAGCAAAGTGCAAAATCCACTCTTCATTCAAAATTAAACTTTAAGTTGTATAAAGTAATGCTACAGCAGTTTGAAATGAGTGCTGAAGTATCCTGTTTTTACAAAGAGATAATGAAATTCTAAAAGCAAATGCCTCTGATTCTGTTTCATCAGCAAGTTCTTAACTTCACCTTCAACACTTGGAATCCTATAAATAGCCTCATGTCGTTCAAAAGGAGAATTTCTGTACCGAATGAAGTTGTGCTGAATTTAACAGACTAAATAAGCAGACATTCATTTATTAATAAATACAGGCATTCTATTATGTTGTTCTACATCAACAAGATGAAAATAAATCCTTTCACTTGTAGGATAACTACTTCAACTACAACTCTGGTGTAGGATAACGCTAACAAACTGGAGTAAAATGATATTGCAGAAGCTGTTAACCATATTAAAAGAAGTAACCAAAATGGACACAGCCATTGGTGCAAAACAATTACTATCAGTGGATTTTTAATCTCAAAATTAACTATTACAAAAGCATCACAGAAAAGCTAAAAAGACATCCGGATAATGAAAAAGTTGTAGGAAAAAAAAAAAAAAAAANAAAAAAAAAAAAAAAATGTCACTAATGGTCCACTGGTGATAAGATATTTATTGGCCCATTTATTGATAACCGGCTATAACCAGACTGTCAGCATTCAACATACTTAATGTTGCTTAAAAAAAAAAAAAAAAAAAACTGTCAAAAGTGCAAAAAAAAGACAAATACAAAATTAGGAAAAAGCCTGAGATATAATAAAAATATATAAATTAGCTTCCTATGCTATATGGGAAAGAGATGGACGTTTGCAATAACTCAAAAGTAAATATGAGTCTGTAGTCTGCTGTGGTCTTAAAAGTTTAAATAAACCAGGACAACGGATCAATCACTTTGATTTTATACAACAGAAATGATCTTTAAAGGTTTTTATAGTGACTCCGTAGCAATAGCTGCCTGGGAATCAGTAAGTAGCTTCCATCATTATTAAGTCATTCATCACTTGTAGTAAACTGGCAAAACTATTTCCCAAACTGCATCAATATTATGAAGGCTGTATCACTAAATTTTACAGGTAATGCTACCACTTATAATTTTAGATAAGGGTTTCCAAATACATTCAAACGAGTTAAATCACATGATTCATGATTAACTGTGTAAAAAAAAAAAGTATCGCTGCTAAAAAGCATAAATGGCACATGCTAAATTCGTTTTCTGGAGCAGATCGGTTTGTTCGCAACCATTTTTACCAGTTTAACATTTATTCAATGCAACACAAAGTATGATTCCATATTTGTGCTATGAAACAGGAGGAGTGTATGTTAACCAAAATTCGACCAACAACAGACTGACAGGTTTACAAATTAAAAAGAGACAAAAACCTGCAGAGCCACTAAGACTCCCTCCCTTCCTTGATGAGGCACAACAGGATGAAATGCGGGGGAGTTTTTTTTTTTGTTTTTTGTTTGTTTGTTTGTTTTTAAGACTGCTGAGAGAATTGCCTTGTTGGGACTGGTCCAATGACCCAACAGCATGAAGGATGATTGATTCTGGCAGTTGACGTTCATTGAGAGGCAATTTAACACTTATGGTGGGCAGAAATCAGCAAAGTAAGGGTGCTGCAATGCCTCCTCTGCAGAGATCCTCTGGACAGGATTACATTTTAACAGGTTCTGGGTAAGAACATAGTAAACCTTATTATTACTAAACCTTGTTATTACTATACATACATTAGGGTCACATTTTTACCAGCATGCAAGCAGCCTACTAGAACAACTGATAATTTTGGCTGTAGTTACTTAACTACACCTATCTTATCAAACACACATGGAGATGAATAGAAATATTTTCTTGATCAAGGCTGTAGTTATTTTTCTTGATACATGAACATGGTTTGCTGCTGCTGCAAATTAAGCTTTCTAAAAATCAACATGTAGGAGAGTTTACATACCTGAAGCAGATCCCGTCCGGTGCTACTTAGTTTAGGGACCACATTCACCAATGAGGTGGTGGCTGGATACATGGGATATGGCTGCATGAAGAGATGAGGAAGAGAGTGAACAGCAGGACAGATTCAATAATTCATAATAATATAATGTACAATCTATCCATGGTCTTTACAAACAAATATCATCAATATTTTACCTTGTAATCAGGGAGTTTCGTCATAGTCTGCCACTGTTCTTCAGTCGGTGTACCCAACAATGTAACAAGTGGTTAAAGAAAAAAAATTTTTTACCCGGAATAGTGTATCTAACGTTATAGATTTACTCTTGGTTAAGCTCTGATTTAAAAAAAAAAAAAAAAAATTCAGAAATTAGATGGTCTTAACATACAACTGTGGTCTCAATTAGACCAACAAATGGCTGTCAAAAAGATATCTGAAGATCCTTTTCAACTGATCATCCACATCATTCCCAGGGAACAAGGGCCTTCCAGCATTAGCAAGCTCTTCGTGAGACGTGATCAAAATAGAAAATGATTCAAACTATAGATAAATGCATTGTTTTCATTATCAGTTTTATTACCTTGTTCTATTAGATATTAAAACAAAGCACAGAAGACAGTGATACACAGCCTACATCCACAAGTGTCATCAATCAAAAACAAACCTGCGAATATGCATCCAGCAGACCACATGTCAATTGAGGTAGAATAAAGTTTTGCGCCAAAGAGCACATCTGGAGGCCTGTACCACAATGTCACTACCTGGATTTAAAAAAAAAAACAAAAAAAAAACAAAAAACTTCAGTTAGGTCTAAAAATTATATCTACCTACCTATTATACCATTAACTTCAAACAGAGAGCAGCACTTCTGATTGCATATCTGAATGGTTTCTGAGTTTCTGAATGGTTAAATATTTATATAGCTTCTTTAACATGAAAAGACTGAATGAATGACCACTGTACCAACAATTTTAATATTCTAATATGGACTGGCTTATCTTTGATTGTTGTTTTTTTTTTGTATATTGGAATTTAGACACAATAAAGAATGAAGTCATCTCAGTAGAAGACAGTGATACATAGCCTTTCTTTCTTTAATTATTTTGAGTAGAAAATAATCAAAGTAGTTTAACATATTACATGAAACTGGGAGCAATCGGTTATTAGCACTTGTGGTGTTAATAATGTACAGCCTACCTCTGCTGAATAACATCTCACAGGAATGCCAAAGGCTCGAGCCAACCCAAAGTCAGCCAGCTTCAACTCCCCATTCTACAGACACAGATATCAGTGATCAACTTTTCCAAAATGATAACAGAGCAATGGGCCGTAGTTTATTCTGTGCATCAAAGGAAGCACTTGCTTTAACACAATCTTACTAATTTCATGTTGACCATTGATTTGTACTACAATGCACAAGCCAAGCCCTACAGAGAGAATGCACTTTGCCTTTTGACATTAAGCATTTTCTTAAGTTGAGCTAAATGATTTGCTTACAGTAATGAATAGTTACCAGCCCAAACATCAAAGTTCAAATACAACATACTCACTCTGTTGATGAGGAGATTCTGTGGTTTAAGATCTCTATGGAGAACATTCCGACTATGGCAGAAAGCAAGGCCTTTCAACAGCTGGTACATGAATGACTGTGTATAAAGGGCAGAAGACCAAATTATTGGCAAACTGAGGCTCTTCTAAACCAAGCATGCATTTAATGTGGACACTGTGCTGAATCAAATATTCTCACCTTCACAGTTTCAGGATCTAGATCTCCATTGCAGCTGTCAAAATATTTCTTCAAATCCTGTGATTGTTAAAAGACTCACGTTAGCTGCAGGAGGTAACCACTAATGACACAACTTTATGATCCTTCTTCTCACCTGATCACAGTATTCAAAAACCAGGGTTAACTTTTTGTCACTGTGCAAAACATCGTGTAACCTGGAAAAAAAACAAGGACAATTTAAAATCAGTATTTCCTGACAAATGGGAATTTATCTCATTTAAGAAAAACACTGAAATCCCCACACAGCTACACAAATCCACAGGAAGAATTCTATGTGGTTAAAACACTGACCTGACTATGTTTTTATGTTTCAGTTCCTTCAGAAGACAGATTTCTCTCAGGGCAGAACTTGGCACTCCCTGAAACCGTTGACATGACTGTGATTAGCACTAGCCCACTAACAACCTGCTAGCAAACAATTAACTGAAACATACGTTAGCTCTTATTTCACTCTAAGCAGTTACCTCGTCGTCGTCATCCAATCTAACCCTTTTCAAAGCCACAATTTCGTGGGTTTCTCTGTTTTTAGCCTTGAAAACAGTCCCATAAGTACCTGAGACGTAGATAATTTAAGTTAAATCACAGCTTGGGGATGAATGGCATGACAACACTACAGTCTTAATATTAGCTAGATTAGCTACCTACTGGCTAATATCGTCAATGCTGGCAAGCACAAATCTGACAGAATGTATCACTGACACATACATTGTCAGCAGAAACTGTACACTGCATATAGTTTAACTGTTAACACAAGCACCAGCTTACAATTTAGCGTTAACATTAGCTAACTTACGTCTGCACTACATGAAAACTAGCATGCCTGCACAAAGGCTAATATTAACTTTCTAAAAAGCTTATGAAACTTACCCTCTCCAATCTTTTCAAGCTTTTCATATTTCTGCATGATTAGCCAGTAAAGCCAGCCTTAATATAGCTAGCAGAACACTGACTGGTCGAAGCCCTAAATCGGTGGTCGTAATTATTTTACAGCTAACGTTAGCTTGAAGCTACTGCACTTGCTACGCCTACAGTTAGCAAAGCAAAGCTTGTCCGGTTGGCCCTCTACAGGCCAAGCTGTGAATTGCAATTGTTAAAATCCAGATCTTAGATACTAAGACCCTGCTGGAATAGATATCATTACTTACAAAACATTTTATTTGTTAGCTTATTAAATTTGTAGCAGAGTAAAGGAAATATTTATTAACGACTTCAGTTGTTTAAAGGAGTAAAGCGACTGAATGCAGAGGGCAGCTAATTCCCATTATTCAGTGCCAAGTACCAGATTACTTCACTGGCTTGGACTTGACATATTAGTAAAGACAGAGTAAAACGCAAATGATAGCAAAAGATACAACGGTCAAACATTAAAAGAGAAACAAAAATGGTCAAAAGACCTTTAGAAAAATAATTATTTCAGTCATTTTGTACAACTGGAAGCTTTGGCTGTCCTACTGGACCTTACTTCTTTACCTGCACCTTTTCACGATTAAGTATTTTCATTAGTTTGTCCAACCCTCTTTTTATGAAAAAAGAGTGGAAATTCTGTATAAGTGCGTCATGATTCTTAAAAACAAACAAACAAACAAACCAACAAACAAACAAAAACAATGTCCTCAAAGAATGTTTTATTCTCTTTTCTCTAGATAAATTATTATTTATTTGTAGGATATATGACATTCCCATTTAAGCTGAATGCTGTACAATAGTGTTTGGTGAATATTCAGTCTGATAAACAGACTCTCCAGTTGGTCCACTTACTGCACACCTTTTACATACAGTACATGATTTTAAATTTTTACAGTTCATCATACATTCTCACAAAGAGCTGGTGAAATTACAGTGTATATTTTACCTATAGTTCATCTCTTCATGTAATATCAAACAAGTAGACCTACAGTAAACTGGGTTTGAATGCTTATTTCTGTGCCTCGGTTCTTTGCCTGCGGATCAGATCGGAATAAAGTCCTCCTTTGCTCAGCAATTCCAAGTGAGTCCCAGCCTTGAAAGAGTAGGAGCAGGAAAAAAGGGCAGCTGTTAGATACAATCAAAAACTGTAAATTACATAGTAAATTAATACAGAAGCATCCAACATAACCATCTATATACTACTCCAGTGCCTCTTTGAACCTACAAGTAATCTAATATAGTTTTCCAAAACATTAACTTCTACTTCACCAAATACTCTGCCTCACCTCCACAATGCAGCCATTGCTCATGACACAGATGAGGTCTGCCCCTTGAATGGTGCTGAGTCGGTGGGCGATGATGAGAACAGTGCGACCCCTTGTGGCCCTGTCCAGAGCTTCCTGCACCACCCGCTCCGATTCTGCATCCAGAGCACTAGTGGCTTCATCCAGCACCAGGATGCTGGGGTTNACCCGCTCCGATTCTGCATCCAGAGCACTAGTGGCTTCATCCAGCACCAGGATGCTGGGGTTCTTGATCAAGGCGCGTGCAATGGCAATACGTTGTTTCTGGCCACCTGATAACGTCACGCCTCGCTCACCTGGATTTAGAAAATCTAGAATTTTAGTATTTACATGGATCATAATTTTGAAATATTTACAAAATCTAAATTAGAGAACATACCAACCACAGTGTTATAGCCATCTGGGAAGCTTGTGATAAAACGGTGAGCATTGGCTTGCTTGGCCGCATTAATAATCTCTGCATCAGTGGCCTCAGGCTTCCCAAAGCGGATGTTCTCCATGATCGATGAGCCAAACAACACTGGCTCCTTCAAAGTGCAAAAGAAAAAATAGTGAAAAACAGACAGATACAAACATTAAGAGTCCTCTAAACTCAGTAGTTAATATTATTTCAGAAGAATAAAGAATGCATAAATGATAAATAAACTTTACCTGATTGATAAATCCAATAACTTGTCCCCTGAGCCAGGATGGATCAAGTGTTCGAATGTCAAGCCCATCCAACATGATTACACCGCTGACTGGGTCATAGAAACGCTCCAGCAAGGATGCTACTGTGGACTTTCCTAACATGCATGAAATTAAAAATGTATGAGTACATGATCACAGTGCTTACATGCCACACAAGACTACAATCAGAATCATTAACCCAAAAATTACCTCCTCCAGATTCCCCAACAATGGCAACAGTTTTACAAGGTAGTAATGTTAAGCTAAAGTTCTCCAAGATTTGATGGCCCGGTCTTGTAGGGTAGCTGTAAATATACAAAGAACTCAATAGATAGAATCTGTATTCAAATTCAGTCAATCTGTTTTTAATTCAATAAATGTTCTTACCTGAATGAAATGTTCATGAAATCAACTCTTCCTGTCAGAGAATGATAAGGGATACGTCCTCCTCCAGAGAGTGGAATGGTGGGCTCTAAAGCCAAATACTCAAACACCCGGGCCCCCGAACTTATTCCTCTCACCACCTGTAGGCAATATGGAGATTGTGTAGTTTAACCAAAATGTCAACTCCATGTCTCACTGATTAACTTTTCAGATCTGGACACATGCACACACTTCATAATCAAATATTTACTCACTTGTCCAAACAGAATCGAGATACTGGCCAGAGACCTGAGTAAAATGTAAACAGATACATTATATTTGAACACTAATGTAATTTAAACAGATGAACTTAATTTTAAATGGTGATGGAAAGGGATCATTACAAATAGAATAAATTGTGTGTGTCACCTTTGGACTGTCTGGGAAGCTACCAGGAAAGACATGAGGTCTCCAGGTGACAGTTCATTGCCAGCGATTAAAGTCCCCCCAGCAAAAATAGTTCCAAGAACAATGCCTGTATCAGTAGCACACAACCCAAAAACACACATTAGACCTGAAGTCCAGAGATGCTACTACACTAAACATTTTGTTTATCAATTTACAAAGTTAAATGCACTCACAGTTTAGCGCAATGTTAGACAGTCCTTGGAAAACTGCTATTCCAGTGCCAAGGGATTCATTAATTTCATATGACTTGTCCACTTCATGTGCGTATAATCTGGAGGGAAAGACTGTGGAAACTGAAACATATTTGACACAACTGACATACAGTATAATGTAACTCTAAAAATAAGCTGTTTACTTACTGGAGCTCCCGCTCCTCCATGGCAAAAGCTTTCACTGTGCGCACATTGCCAAGTGCCTCGTCTGCCACTCCAGTGGCTTTTGCCACCTTAAGCCAGACACAGACAGACATCAACCTGAACTTATTTTGCACGCTGTTAAATAACAACTAAGATTAAGACAACACATACAGGGAGAAAATATGTGATGTAGAAATTTGTTGGATATTTGTTGGATATACAGTAATGGCAATGTTGATAAACAAAGTCAAAAAGAAAATGAGATAAAGTTTTTATCATTGTATGCAACAGAGAGAACAGATCTATACCCTGCCATATTTGTGAAAAAGATGAATTCATCCTCTTTCCATCTTTGAGTCTTTGGCAATGTGATATTTTAGTCCTTTCTTTAGTATAGAAATTCACCTTGCAGTGGTGATAAAAATACATTATGTTATGCAGTTCTAACCAAGAATCTCAGCAAAATGATTACTCACCTGTTCTTGAGCCAGTCGAGACAGTTTGTGGAGGAATGAGCCAATCACAGCACCTCCTCCCACGAGACAGGGAAGAACAATTACTGACAAACCGGAGAGTTTGGGTGAGATGAGATAGAGAGAAATAAAACATCCAACTGTCTGTGTAATACTCCGCAGACCCTGAAAGCATGCAGACAGACAATAATCAGAAGAATAAAATTTATATAGTACTCTAGCAATAAGATGAATTGATGGAGGATTAACACTTTATAATACACACACAGCACTTTGACAGCTTCCTATGATAGCTGAATTATGCATGTGGCTTTACCTGAGAAATGACCAATTTAAAGGATGACTTGAATTCCTGAATATCAGCAGTCAAACGATTCACCAGCTGCCCAGTTTTATTAGCATCAAAGAAGGCCACATCTTGCCTGAGACAGAAAAACAATGACAATGTCAAAACTAGGAATCCTTGTATTGTGGATGTGGTCCATCCATGATCTTCACACTGGATCATTAACATAAAGATCACAGCATCATGTCTGACCATCAGCAGCTACTACGTCATAATCAATGGGCTGGTATTTGGAACGTCAAAATGATTAACTAAGGTAATTAACAATGTTTGTGTAGAAAAGTGAGTTTAAATAACAGGGCAGAGTTTCATCTGAGCCAGCTACTTTGACATTAAGCAATGTGACAGTGATTCATGAACCTGTGACATTGTAATAAAACCTGAATTAAAATGACGCTGCACTAAATCCTCAGTAATGAGGTTGCTTGTATTAAAAAGTGGGGACTATGTACTTCAGTAAGGATGCAAAAAGGGTCTTCCTCATGTCTGCTGCCATTCTCTCCCCCACCCTTGATAGCAGAATGATGTAGCCACATGTCAGCAGACCCTGCACAAAGGACATGATTAATGAGCCGTGTAACAGACCATTTTGGCACATTGCAACATCTGCACATTTGTTAGAAAAAAAATGATGTGATTGGAATATAGATCATGCAAGTTTTCAAATACATAAAGCAGTTAAAATGGGTAATACCTACACAAATCAACTTTCTAAGTGCAATCTTTGTATCACTTATATCATGGCAACATTTGATTATATAAATTACATTTGCATTTACATATGTAATTGAAGATTTGTACTTTCAAATGAAAAATAAGCAATTTTGTGTTTTTCAGGTGGTCACAGTTGAAAATATAGGTCTGTTTACATTTAGATTATGGATCGTGTCTTTAATAATGGGTCACTGGACAACATGATGCAATCCATACCAAAACAACACCACAGAGTACAACCTCAAAAACGATCATATAATTTATTCGAAACCTCTTTGTTGCAGTCTCCAAAAAAAGGACTATTACAAGATTCACAAGGTAGTAGTTATTTCAACATTTTTGTATTGGATTGCATCATTTAGAACGTGTTGCTGTTATTGTGTCCACCTTCTGTATTTCTCCTGATTCAGTAAATACATTTTTTCCATTTTCATTTTTACAGGGGTTTATGCTGATGATGATGATGATGATGATGATGATGATGCATATTCTCAGCTATTTTACCATTATAAAACATTGCCCTTATTAGCAAACTCAATCCACCATATACTGACTGTACTTACTTCTGTCATTGTAACTTCTGTCATGATAGACTGACTTGACTTCTCGTGTACTTACTTGGATACCATACAGGCCAAGCAGTTTCATGGCAGGACCCCTTATTTCATGGATATAATTCCCAGCATGTTCTCTCAGGTAGTGGGCAACAATGTTGACCAGCTCGCCAAGCATTAGGGGGATTTGAATATTCAAGATTGCTGCACCAAAAGCAAGCTGAATAAAAGAAAGTTATCAATTTAGTTGCTTTGTCAATAAGCATTGGTTAGATTACTTTTAGTGAACTGATCCATGCTTACCACAACAGCACCAATGAGAGCTAAGAGCTGAGGTCTGACAAATTCCCACAGGATATGCCATTTGAACTCAGGCACAGGGTCTTTTGTTACAACTTCCACTGGGGTGTTGTTATTCACATCTGCCTCACAGTAAGCTACACAGCCAAATAGTCGTGCAGAGACAGTGAGCACTGCTGGGCCCAGGATGAACTTCAGAGCCACTCCTGGACGTCTGGATGTCTGGGCGGTGGACTGGCAGATGGCTCTCTGAGCAAGGCTCCATATGCGACTGACAGCATTACCAGGCTTTTTGCATGTATTAGACACTGATGATGAATACAACCTGGAACTGAAAGAGAACAGTTACAGAAATCACTGTACAAATGATTAATTGGTTATTTGATTGACATGAAATTAATTAACAACAGTTTTCATGAGCCATTAAGAGTTTTGTTTTGTTATCATGTAAATATGCTTGGGATTTGCTGGCAGCAGGTTCTGAAATGTGAATAATGCTGCCCTTCTCTGCTTCATGTCATTATCTTTACAGCCTATATCTAGTAAACCTTTCCATTACCTTAACCAATAAATCATCACAAAACGCAAAGAGCTGTACAGACAATATGGACTTGCCCCAGTTTTCTTTTCTCTCTCTCTCTCTCTCTCTCTCTCTCTCTCATAATATCATCGNGACTTGCCCCAGTTTTCTTTTCTCTCTCTCTCTCTCTCTCTCTCTCTCTCTCATAATATCATCGTCTATGGATTTTGCACTATGGATTATGGACTTTTGCACTTTGGTCTCAAATGTAAAAACAATGTAGCGCAAACGGGCTAAACATTAGAGGTTTATTACATATATATACATTTTTAGATTTTAACAGTTTAGAAACAACTGAATAGCAACTCTCAAATTACAAGAAAATCGTAGTTTATCACTAATGTTAACGCTAAAGTGAAAATATCTATTATCGGAAATTTTTCAGTGTTAATACACTAGCAATCTATAACTTAGTTGATATAACCTATCAGTCACATTACCTTACCCTGAGAGTTTCAATAAATCTGCAGTTTTATTGCATCCCCGGTACAACAACAGAGCCGGTGCAGCAGTGTTTGCTCTGCAGCAAAGTAAGTGAAACATCTTCTGTTTATTTAAGGGATTAAAAGCTTATTAAGTGTAAAACAATCTAAACTCAAGAGGATTCCGGAGACAACCTGCAGGCTGCCATATTGGTCCTTACCCAGAATGCATTTCTGCTGGCTAGAGAACAGCTCATCGTATTTTGTTTTTGTTTTCACATTAATTTGTTATTTTATTTCCAACCCGCAATATTCCGTGGAGTATATAAAAAATTCTATTTTTTTAATATTTCTGAAATGCACCCGATAAAATCCATATTTTTCAGTAAAACTTGGCAAAACCTGCACTAAAGCCCTGGAAGTTGGAGAACAAGGAAATGAAACGCAATAATTTATAATCTATCTATCTATCTATCTATCTATCTATCTATCTATCTATCTATCTATCTATCTATCTATCTATTCACACAAAGACTCACACTGATCCACACCTCTGGGTGGCAGTAATGCACCTTAACGTTGGTTTACACCTGCGCCATTTATTAAACAGAAGAAGAAGATCATGACGTTTTGTTGACATTCGTTTGTGAAAGGCAAAAACAGAGGAGATGCACACGATGGATTATTTTTGGAAACCAACGAACGGACCTCGAGATAGCCTGAAAGACTAACTCTATCGTATTGTTAATAGAACAGAAGTATTAAAACTGAAGGCTTAGCATTGACGAGAGAAAGGAGATCGGGATTCCGCGGATGGACAAACCGACTCGGGAACAAAACACACCGCGATTACATGATGGCTGAATCATTGACGGGCTAGCCAGACACCACTCATTTGGCTTAGGTAGTTAAAACACTCATTAATTAACCGAACGAATATTTTTTTTGCGAGTCTACCCCAGTACTTTAACTGCTTTCTAGTATTCAGCTTATTAGCTTTATGATACGGTGGCACCCTGACGCTGTCCTGACTAGCAAGTTAGTTAGCTTATTAGCTAATGTGTATGGTAGCTAACGCTACTCATTTGTTATTCGGCTAGCTGTAGTGTGTAGCTGAATTTGCGAGGGTGTGTTTTGGGTTTACAGTGTAAAACGAATTTGTTATTAGGGAATGACTAAGAATGTGAAACAAAATGGCAAACTTTGAAGCCTACCAGGAGTATCAAAGAATTGAGGACTTTGAGGAGGACTCACCACCAGGGGAGGAGGATTTGTTGGTGCATGTGCCTGAAGGCCTGAAAGGTAAACGTCAATATACTAATAATTGTCTTGATTGTATTAATAATTGTACAATCAGGCTTGGAAAATGACGTAAAATGACTCATACTTCTTGCAGCTATGTCATGCTTTCATGCACATTTGTCTTACAGACTCATGGCACCACATCAAGAACTTGGATAACTTCTTCACAAGGATATCCTTTAACATTGGAAGGAAGTAAATAGCAGATGTCTGGTAGTGAACTGTAATTTAAGGTTTACTAGGTTACCAGGCTACCACAGACATCATGTTATTATTCGTGATTCTCTGAATATAAAGCTGTGTTTAATATATTTTTAGAGAATAAGAATGTAATATTTTCCTTAACCAGACTTTACATCTATCATTTTCATCAAAAGAATGGCTTTGCTTGTATGATGTTGACAGAGTTCTTTGAACTTGTGTAAGTATGAAGAGATTTAAAATGAAGAGTTAAGTTCTGACAGCTAATAAATACATCATAATATATAAAATACTTTTAATTAAGAGTTCAAGAATGAGTGTGCACTTCTGATGAGAAGAAATAGGTCACGGTTTTGTTACTGGGAGTATTTCATGTTGTTATGACAGTTAAGTGTGCCTCAGGCATCTGTGTGAATAAGTTCAGCCAAGGATTTCAACTGCAGATGTATGATGTGTATGATGTGTGATATCATATGGAAAGCCATTTTTCCCAGAAACACAACTCTGTAGTTTGCCTGATCACAGTGGGTCTGTTGTCATGGGAAACATTAAATTGGTGAAACTCAAGCCACATAATATTAGCTCAAAACAGAAGTTATTTTGCCAGCATATTTCATCAGTGAACTGCACTTGCTGTGTCTTAAACACAAAATTAGTTTACATTAACTGCACATCAATTTATACAAAGTGGCTTGATGGTTAGAAATAATGGCCACATTTCAACACTGCTTGTTTCAATAATAAATACCAACATTTATCACTGTTATAATTGCTATAATTTCTTTAAAGAATGGGCAGTGGCACTACTCAAAATCTAATCTTTTTTTCTTCTCTTTTTTTCCCTCAAATGAACAGTCAGTTTTTGTTTGTTGTCACATTCACAACGTTCCTCGTCAACTGTGTGGAGTATGATGTCCTTTTTGCCAATCGAGCAGTCAACCACACTGGGTCAAGCCAGAATCCCTTAGACAGGAGCAAGGTCACTCTCCCGGATGCCATCCTACCAAGCCAACAGTGCACTCAGAGGTAATCATGTTTAATAGTTACATACATAAATGTAGGTCGGTGAGTGTGTGTGAAACCAACCTAATGTAGATATAGGGATGTGCATCCTGTCAAGACCATTAAACCCTGACTCTGCTGTGTTTATACAGTACCTGTATAAAGCTGAATAGGTTTGCTGTTTATTTAAACTTCAGATTGCTCGGCCCATGTTGCGACATTGATGCAGTGGATGTAGAAAGTTATTTTTGTGCTGTGTTCAGAGTGTCTTTACAGAACAGGGCTGTGTAACTGATAGCTTCTGTGGGTAAAACTCACCAACCAAGAAACTGACGACTAGTGAGCTGGCAAACATGACACCTCACTCGCTGGCTGCAAGGAATAGAGCCCTCAAAACCTCCACTGCTGTAATATTTCTGAGATGTGGCCTGGTTGCTGCTTGTTTTTTTTTTTGTTTTTTTTCCTGCTGATGTAATAGCCCTATCATATCCCGAAGCCAGTGACAAATAGCTGCTTGTAATTCTGATTTGGGAACAGCATGTCCTGTAATTTGGAACCACACTGCTCTCAGACAATGTCAAACCTCTGTCTGATTTCCCTTTTAAACTTGGATGACTTTTAACGTTTTCTTTATTATGTTTGTAAGTGATCTTATCTTTAATTGCATAGAAATACCTCAGGAGACCATTAGCAATTGCAGTAGTACTGGCTAATGCATGTTTATAGGTATAGATGGTCTGATGTCTGGTGTGTTCTGTGTTTTGACATGGAACACTCAGAAGCTTCTTTAATTTCAGCTGAAGTAGGTGCGGTATCTAACCCATAAGCTGTAAACAGGAGCTCAGTGTCAGTTTAATACCTCTAACCTATATTACAACATACAGTGAGAGCAAGAGTTGAAAGTCTACATTGTATTAATATTACTTATCATCTCTCCTTATAGTCTTATAATAAAAACATTCTCACATCAAAGTTTCATAGTTTTCATGTACTGTATAAGTAAAAAAAAAAAAAAAATTAGCTTTTTTCCTTTTCTTTATTGGCTTCTTTTTTTTTTTTGCTATCCCTTCACCCCATCTGTTTCTACTTAGGATCCAAGAAAATAGCTGGATTATATTTCTTCTCATCATGGCAGCCATCTTTTGGATGTATCGTCTTGTTAAAGTCTTTTGCAACGTTCTGAGTTACTGGGAGATCAGGCAATTCTACATCAAGGCACTGAAGATCAGAATGGTAAGACTTGTTGTACTAGTGTTATACTAAGAGGACAAATAAAAAGAAAATGCTACAGAAATTGATCATCGATATCAATTGTGAGAGCAATTTGCTGGGTTTATGATTTCCAAAAGATAAAAGCAGGTTTAATGTGAGTTTTGGTGGGATGCATTATTTCTGTATGAAGCAGTTTACTTAATCCTCCTTGTCTCCTTCTTGTAGGATGAACTATGCAACTTCACATGGCAGGAAGTCCAGGATCGTCTCATCAGCCTGCAACGAGTACAGCAGATGTGCATCCACAAGAAAGAGCTGACAGAGCTCGACATATATCATCGCATCCTGCGCTTCAAGAATTACATGGTGGCCATGATCAACAAATCATTGCTGCCAGTGCAGCTGCAGCTCCCCCTGCTGGGCAATGTGGTATTCCTCACCCAGGGCCTGAAGTATAACTTTGAGCTCATCCTCTTCTGGGGTCCTGGCTCTCTATTTCAGAATAAGTGGAATTTGCACCCCAAGTACAAGCGGAGTGGAAACCGGCTAGAGCTTGCCCAGCAGCTTAGTCGGGTCATCTTGCTGATGGGTTTGGCAAATTTATTGCTTTGCCCCTTCATCCTGGTGTGGCAGGTGCTCTATGCCTTCTTCAGCTACACAGAAGTGATCCGCAGAGAGCCCGGGAGTTTGGGCGCACGGCGCTGGTCCCTGTATGGTCGCCTTTATCTGCGACACTTCAATGAGCTGGACCACGAACTACATGGACGTTTAGGTCGTGGATACAAACCCACTTCTAGGTACATGAACTCCTTCACATCACCACTGCTAACTGTTCTCTCTAAGAACATCGCCTTCTTCTCCGGCTCAGTGTTGGCCGTGCTCATTGCGCTGACGGTCTACGATGAGGACGTTCTCACAGTGCAGCACATTCTGACTGCTATCACTGTGCTGGGAGTCGTTATCACCATCACCAGGTGAGGACACTGACTGGAAAGTGATCGTGTCAGCAGCAGCATTTTTCCAGCTGTAATGGAAACTACACAGACAATTAAATACAATTCAGAGACATTTTCTCATAATTAGAAATTCCACATCCCACAATTATGACCATATTTTGTTATAATTATAACAACACTTGTCTCGTTATAACGTGATACAGTTTCTTGGAAATATGAGAAAAGGCTCTATTGATTATCATTGAGGATCAACCTCTGCAGATGACTAGAGGCTGTGTCATTGGATTCGATTTGCTCGGAAACTATTTGGGCTCATGTTTACTTGCTGCTGACAGCAAAAGCTTTAACTGGAATTTAACTGGACCCATTTATAATATTTTTGATTTATCTCCAGAATGATAACGTTTTGTTCATTATCATGATACCAAGTACAGCTTGAAGGAGGGAATAAAATCAAGTTTTATCAGGTAGTTTCATCATAGTCCTCATAAATTGAAATGGCAGTTTTGTCATGTGTTTTTTCTTTTTTTTTTTTTCTTATAACTGGGACTTTTATAATCTTGTGTTTCTTATAAATTAGACATTTTTGTCATAATTATAAGGTAGTTTTCCAATAATTATGAGAAGCTAAATCAATTATGAAATATGAGAGTCGTAATTATGAGGAAATGTCTTTGAATTTTATTTTCCATGATGATGCAATGCACTTCTCTAATGGTAGCTCTGGCGTCTCTTGCAGAAATGATTGCAGTTAAAAAAAACAAATTACATTTACACATCCTAATTCCTTCTCTCCCGTGTATTGGTTTAGTGGTGCTGCGGAGTAATTAAGAAATGATATGTTGTGTACCTGTTCTACGCCAGGTCCTTCATCCCAGATGAGCATATGGTGTGGTGTCCGGAGCAGCTGCTGCAGTGCATGTTGGCTCATATTCACTACATGCCGGACCACTGGAGGGGCAACGCTAACAAGAGCGAGACCCGTGATGAGGTGGCACAGCTGTTCCAATACAAAGCGGTAAATAAGATGGATCAGACACACATTTTTCAGACGCAAACTGAAGTACATTAGTTAATACTGATCAGGTTTCTGTATTTAGAGGCTGAATCTGAATAATAAATCCTGTCTTTGTACAAATCAGGTGTTTATCCTGGAGGAGTTGCTCAGTCCTATTGTCACACCTTTCATTCTCATCTTCCACCTGAGGAATAAGTCTCTAGAGATCATTGACTTCTTCAGAAACTTTACTGTGGAAGTGGTTGGAGTTGGGGACATCTGTTCCTTTGCACAGATGGACATCAGACGTCATGGAAACCCAACTGTAAGACTTATACATACATTCAGTTGACTTAATCCAGTTATCCAAAGTTATGTTTTGTGACCTAGTCCTTTCTGTAGCTTTCTGAACCTTGAAGAGAGTTGACCCTGAATGAGCTGAATGGTTTATTTTAATGTTCTTTTCTCAAAGTTGCGATATTCAGTCTTGTATTCAGTGTTGCTTTAATGAATCCATTATTCTGTTTGTGTATTTCAGTGGATGTCAGAGGGCCAGACTGAGGCCTCCGTATACCAGCAGGCTGAGAACGGCAAGACAGAGTTGTCTCTCATGCATTTCACTATTAAGAACCCCCGCTGGCAGCCACCCCAAGAGAGCTCTGTGTTCATCAGCCATCTGAAGGAGAAGGTGCAGCACGATGCTCAGGGAGGCCCCTCCACCCAAATGCTGCTCTCTGAGGCTCCGATCTGCTCCTCACTCCTGTCCCATGAATCTGGCACTGGGGTAAGAAACACTGAGGTCTCCACGACCCCAGACGTGAATTAAAAGTATTTGCTGTAATAATCTGCATTGCATCGTCTGTGAGTATATATATTTAAACAGCTAATATATCAGCTAATATAGAGAAGAATAAGACCTTAAATTATGGTTTGAAATGTTTGACTAATTTGTATTGATAATGAATATTGTGTGTAGCCTGAAAATGTACTGGCCAGCGTCCTGGCCCACCCCATTCTAACTGGATCTGGACTGCAAGGTCGAGATCACCGCTTCCTCCCATCAAGCACGGCCGCATCTGCAGCTGCCAGTGTCCTGGCATCTTTGTCCACCTCCCAGCTCCCACACACCGCCCGCGGCCGCTCACACGGCCTCCTGCCCTCCTCAGTGCAGCCTGAGAGCACCATGTACCGCAGTGATCGCACCATCATTGACAGGTTCTTATCATGCATTGCATATTCTGTATTATAACAGATACTGCAGCTGGTTTTAGTTTTGTTAGATAAATTTAAGGGCTTTGTGTTGGCTGTGAATAACACCATTCTCTCAGTATGTCTACCAGTGACTCTCGCATCCGAAGCAATGCGCTTGTCTCAGAGTTTGCCTCAGCAGAGATGAGCCTCCACGCAATCTACATGCATGAGGTAATTCATGAAGGCCATGAATGGTGGAATCCAGACTTTATTGTTACCTGTTCATTATATCTGTCCATGGAGTTTAAAGTATTTGTTGTAGAGCACTGGAGCGGCATTCACTTTTAAATTGACGATTGCTTGTCTTTCCAGCTCCACCAGCAGAGCTCCCACACACAGAGACCTTTAGGGCAGTGGCAGAATGCGGTGCCAATGAGAGATCTACCCGCAAACACTGGTAAATCAAATGATTGATTTTAAAGAACTTCCAACTTTGGTGTTCTAAAGTTCTGACAGAAACAGTGACTTTGTGGGGGTTGAAGTGGGATTTAAAACCTTTATGTAATACTGAGTTTAATACAAAACTCTGCTATGTTTGCTTTCACATAGTAGCCTGGCTTTTGGTACCAAAGTATAAAGTATAAAGTCAAATCAACACAATTTAAACATATAACAATACATGATACCAGTCAAAAAAATGTAACTAAAAATATAAGAAATAAACTTGCTGTGCTTAAAAACAGGAAAAAGTTTGGATATTTGAAAATGTGTACAAATACTTTCTATTCCTGTGACTGTCCTTATGCCCACACTTTAACTAGGCTTTCAGGCACACGGTGGCCTTGCTGCCAATATGTCTATGTCCACCCCTCTCCATCTTGGTGACTGGAGAGAGGAAGAAGAGGAAGATGAAGAAGAGCAGGAGCTTATTAACAGTGGATCTACTTCAAAACAGGACACCACGAAGAGTTCTTGAAGTGCCTTATATCATAAGGTACATGCCGTCTCTTTAACTCTCTAAGGTGACACTTGTCAATGAACTCTGCTTGTGATTCTGTGGTTCCACGCTAACTTGTTCCATAAACTCATCAAAATTGTCCCTTTCCTTCTAAGGAAGCGTTACCATGATAATCTCTCTTCTCTTTTTTTCTAGTGTTTACACTTTACTTTCTTCAGTGAACATTGTGGCCTTAGATGAGCTTCATGGAAAATTTAGCATGGACCTTTAAAAGATCATTCAGCATTCATTGTCAGAGGGGCTGATTGAATAACCGCTCTCTGCACCTCTACGCCTCTCCCTGTCACATCAGGTGGACTACAGGGAAACCATACGTCTTCCGTCCATTTCATCAAGGTTTTGACATAACTTGTATACACAAATTGCTTATATAAGAGAGGAAAAAGGAAAATGGAATATTCATAGGATCACTGTGCGATGTGGGTGTGGGCAGTTTTACTGTGAGGTGGAAAAGGCTCATCACAGCTTTTGCTGTGCGTCTGTATGTACAGTATTTCTGCATACAGATGCACAGCGTGGGAGTAATTTACCTTTTTCACAGATTGGTGTCTAGATCTGCGTTACAAAGCCTGCAAGCTGCTTCATAGCTGCCTCACTAGTTTTGCTCATTAGAAAAAATAATTCAACTATTTAAATAGTTCTAGATGTCCCTGGTAATTTGTAAATACACTTTTGCGTCTTACTTATCTATGAATAAGCCACTTTTTTTATTACCAGATCTAATTCTTGGAAAAGATACCAAGTATTGAGATGTTGAAGAGCTGGCTGTAATCATGCTACTAATACCTACTCAAACACCATGTGTATCTGGCAAAAGCCTGTCATTACCTGAGACTTACACATGGTTTAATGCTGCTGCCTGTGTTCTGTGGGCCTAAATACAGAGTTTATTCAGTATTAATATCTCCACACCTAATGTATCAATACATTTTCCCTTGAAGGCAGGATGGGTCCTGAGCATGGTCTCTGAATACACTTTAAAATTCCATTGCAGATGGAAGATATCTGAATTCATTTTGGGTGGATGCAAAATTAAATTTATGCCTTAACACCCATGTAAACACTCTGTGGCCTATTTATATATTTTTTTTAATTTAGCCAATCTAACACCATGGATCCTATCATGACACTGTTGAGTGTTGATTCAGCTCTGTAGCCATTTTGAGGCTGTAGTCAGCAGAAGTGGCGTTGCATTTGATTGCATTATTGAAAGGTATTTCTCATTTTTTTTCTCTCCATTTATATACACAAGGGGATCTCCAAAATTACCATGGAGTTGAATTGATACCTCTCTGACATAGTGTGAAGAAAAAACAAACAAAAAAAACAACGTTTTAAGCTTCACAAAGGTATGATTTATTGCACGGTTGACATATTAGATTGCATCGGATTGTACAGGTGTACCTGATAAAGTGGCAACTGAGTGTATTTAAATCTAATGTTACCTCAATGGGTATGTAGGAAAATTGCTATTCCAATTCATACCTCCTCTATGTATTTACTTCTGTGTGTATATACTGTATATATATGGGAACATTGCATCCTATCATGGCAGTATATAGATGCACCCTTTATCTGCATTGGTATTTTAATGACAGTTACAAGTGAGATTTGTTTCACTTTCCATGCTTCCTGCAGAAGCATCATCCTCACCCACTCTGCACTCTTAGCAGATATCTTCCTTCAATGCTCCAGAAAAAATGGCGAGGAATAGATTTCTTAGAACAAAACAGAGTGGTTTTATAATTTACATATCTTTGTTGTGCACATTAAAATGGAAGCTAATCATAAGGAATGATTTTATAGGTGCACTGTTGCTTCTGCAGCCTGTGGGGCTTTAGATATCCTGAGGATGGAACGTCGGTGTTTGCTTCATGCCTTGTAAGAAAGAGAGCATGATGGGAAAAAACCTTTTAGCAGTCACTCTCCTTTTTTTTTTTTTTTNCCTTTTTTTTTTTTTTGTTATCTGCTTTTCCCCATATGTTAATTGAAATATAACTTATTTATTCTGGGAAAAAAATGTGCATTTATTTAAATTGATTTAAAATATTTACTTTAGTTGAAAGACTAAATGGCAAAAATAGTTGACATGCCCCTACTTTAAAAGTACCAAAAGAAGTTTGATAGTATATGGTTTTTATTTTACAGATAACACACCCAGATGTTTTTTTTTTTTTTTTTTTTAAGCAATTTACACTTTTTTAAAAATTGGGACTATATTTGCTTATTGGTGCAGTACGCAAAAGATGGCTTGTTTTTATTTCATTCTGCACAGATAACATAATATAAATTTATCCTCCACTATTGTAAGACTGCAGAGGGTACCGGTATGTCTAATGTCATTGTGTTTAAAAGCTATTTTATTTGGTGTGTGTGCGTGTGCGTGTGTGTGTGCGTGTGTGCGCATGTATGTGTGTGTTGAAACAATGCATTTTGACATCTGCATATTATGGTGAAATTATCTCAGAATTTTGCACTGACAGAAAATGTACATTTTTAAATGTAGCTCTACTGGCATCGGCTACAGATATAATGGGTCTGAAAGGGACAGGAGTCAGTCTCCATGCTGAATGACCACTTCTCATTGTTTTTGTACATGTAGTACTGTCTTTGTCCACAACAGACCATGTGGCAGCACTGTGACCAGTCACATTAGGGAGGCTGGGTCAAACCATACAGTAACATCTAATACCACTTCATGAACATGCCATCAACTCAGAAAAGTCGCAGAAAAACCTTGTGCGCATGTGTGCTCACATTCACACCTTTAAAGGACAAAACCAGCCATTTAGCATGTTTGAGCCAATATACACAACCTGTATACATGTTACATTAGACAACCATTTTCCAAAACATGCTACTGGAGTGGTAAATTTTAGAATTACTTTACCTACCTTACAGACTGCCATTGGTGTAAGTTCATTCCAGTATGCTATAAAAAAATCAGCTTGTAGAGACTTGAAACACACTTGAGATATGTAATCCATCACAGCGATTACTATGTCTATTAAGATTTTTTTGTCAAAGTAACTTTATTTAACTGGTCCAACATGGGGCTGCATGGAACAGTGTATGTCTCCACCAGGGAGTATTGTCCCATGACATGATGGCTTTTACTGAGAAATTAAAATTGTGCCTTCTATAATCACACAAAAGTGTTAGCAGGGAAAACATTGAATTTTAAAGTGGGTGTATCACTGAACATTTGATTTTGAAATATTACAGAATTTGGCAAAATAACAGGAAAACTAAAATGCAGTTTAATTTTTTGGAAATTCTTTGTCAGTAATGTATCATGTATGCAGGTAGTATTTATTGGGTTTAAATATGCAAAATTGTTGGTTGGCCTGTTGGTGTCAGCCCACATAGAACAAAAGTATATAGTAAGCACACAAGTGGGCAAAACAAATATAAAGAGAATAATAATTAAACTTAATGAAACATTTTCCTATCATAACCAATTTTATCTGAATAATGTCACAATAGATTTCAATTGTTTTAATTTTCCGCAGATATTTCTAGATTCATCTCATGCACCACAAAGGGGCGCCCCAAGTACCACCAGTGGTACTCATACCAGAGTTTGCGAACTACTGCTGTAGGGTGTTCTTACATCTGGTCAGTAAAAGTGCGCCCTCTAGAGGATGTTGTCTGTTTCTGTCATGGTTAATATTCTTTGGTGGGTGATGTGATTGCTGTTGTCGTAAGTTACATTTAGAAATGCAATGTGTTTGTGTTGCAGAGACAGACTTGATTTCCTGTGTGACATTTCCACCTCGCTCATGTTATTTTAAGCAGTGCCTTAGCAATAGGATTAGTACTAGCTCTTTATAGAAGCCATTTCCTGTAGACCATAAAACTCAACTTTCACAGGTTTAGCAGCACATACACTATGTACAGTATTTATTTATTTTTTGGTAGATTTTTCTGTGTTGCATCAAGTATACAATAGATCGTAAGTGTGGCTTGTAAGATCACTTGCAAACACTGATTGTGACATCTTTTGTGTCATTTTGTTGCATCTGACCACACAGTTATTCTTATCTTAGTGTCTGCATTTGCAGTTGTCTTCACAAATCTACAGAATCCACTATACACCAGTCTAAAAATCATAAGGACTGGAACGAGGTGCTAAGGTTTCATCATAAAGTGCTGAACAGGTTTTGAGACGTGTTTTATTTAGTTTCATAGGATCGTCTTTGTTTTGTTCTGTATATTGAGAAACACTAGCTGAAAATGAAACATGCCAAAAGAACTTGTTTTCAGCGCAGCTTTACAATACATGTGTCGTTTTCTGCGAGTGAGTAAAGAGGCAAATAAATCTTATTTTGAGTGTATTTAATCATTGATGTGTGGCTGAATGTGATGTTGATTGAAAATAAAAATTCTGTTTTAAATATCTTCTCCCATTTTGAATTTCTGTGGACAGTTTGTAAATGTTGGTTGGTTTTACAGATCAGTTTCTTACAAGGACCATGCCTTCTGCAATTCAGATCTTAGCAGATGAAACATTGAATTTTAAGGTGGTTGTATCACCTGTACATTAGATTTTGAAAGATTGGGGAATTTAGCAAAATAACACAAAAACTAAAATAGAGTTTTATGTTTTGAAATATGTTTGGCAGTAATGTAACATGTATGTGGGTTGTATTTATTGTGCTCAAACATGTAAAATCACCTGTATGGTCCTTTAAGATAGTATTGATCCACAAAGAGATCCCAAACAGGCTGTTCCACCTGTCCTTTAATTCACTCCAAAAGACTGTCTAAGTCTTTATTTTTGACATCCCATTATCATTTTTTTCCTCTGATATTTATGAGTAATGTTTAGTATTTTTTAAACCTAATCCTTCACTTTCTCAGTTTGTCTTTGGTTGTCCTGCTGTTCAAAGCCATACGAAATGGAACCATATAGGGAACCATACAGCCTAAAATCCCTACAGTGGGCCCCTCTCAGTCTTTATGCACTTTGGATTGAAATTATAAATTGATTGCATAATCATAACCACGTCCAAAAAAATATTTAACAGTTTCGCTTTGATTTAGTTGGACAGTCACTAAATATAAAGATAACCTTCATTACTTTATAACAACTTCAACCTTTAATTTTGTTATATTGATCAGAAATGATTATTTTCAAGTTTTTTCATTTTCAAGTTAACAGAGTTTTAAAACATCAACATAAACACACCAGCATGATGAGTTGGTAAGATTTGGTTACAACGCTTACACATGATAGATTTGAAGTTGCAGCCATCACTCAGAATGAAAGCTTTTAACTCAATCTGACAGTTTTATGCTGTCCGAGTTCCGCTGTTACTTCTGTTTCCACTTCCAGCTATTGAAGATCCTCTTCCTGTACGACCTCTGCTTCCTCTTCCTCCTCCTCTGTTACCACTACGACTTGAGCTTTTGCTGCCTCTGCTTCTTCTTGTCCTCACCTTTTTCTGTTCGCAGAGGGGACAAAGAAAGAAAGACAAATCCAAAACTAAATCAAGTACAAGTAGCCTTCCTATAATTACCCTATAATACTTACACAGCATTGTTAGAAACCAATGATAAAAGTAGAAAAAGTAATGTGGAAATACCACCTTTAATTTCCTTGATGTTACTATTTTGCTCAGTATGTGTACTTAGAATATTGAGTAATATTTTATCAGATGGTTATGGACTTACCAGCGAAACATCTTCTGTTGTTGCTGTGTCGCAGCTCATTTCAAAGGCTCTGATGTCATCGACCTCTTGGACTGTGAAGCTAACCTTTACATAGCACAGCATCACTTTCTGAAAGAGACGAGACACGGAACATACTGTACATTTAAGTATCTGCAAAATTGTACTTTGCAGTCATTCAGGTAATCAATGGTTAGTATACCTGGAATAGACACTAACGTCTTTAATATCTGAGACAAGAATGTAATGCAGTTTTACTCACCCCATTTTTCTTCAGAGGACAGGGTTTAGCTTGTTCCTGTGTGGCGTTGCATTCTGTCTCCTGTGCAGGAAACGTCAGGCTTCTGACTGATACTGAAGGCAGGTCTGCTTCCTCAGGCTGCAGATTTTACATCAGAATAAGAACATTTCAGTCACAAAATCTGTACATTTTTTTTTATCTTTTCACAGTGCATCAGCTGCTATGAAACCGTAGAAGTCGGTTCATATACTTACAGTTTCAACTTGAACTTGATTCAGAAGTGGTTGGTAGTTCTGCAGAGGAAAATTCAGCTTCAAAAGAAAATCTTCATAATTGGGTTCAGTTGGTGTCTGGGCTTTGACCACCAAGATAACACCAAGAAGGAAGAACAGCTTCATCTGATGCTTCAATTTTCACGCCTGAATCCAAATCTAAGATCCTGCTATGTTTTATACTCTGCTCTTGTAGAATTTTCAGCATTGAGCAATCTTACATCACACCGACAGCTTCCAGCATTGCATAATCCAGGATTCTGGGGCAAACCGTGCCAGTTAATGTTTGATGTAATAGTGAAAAGTTCTAAAAAGGTCAGCACGAGCTCACGTGATGCTTTCATCAGCATAAAATAATAGCAGAAAATATGTTTCTGCAATTAGACCCTAAAAACATTTTTCCCTCATATATTAACATCTAAAGTGATAATGACTGACTTGTTGGATGTTCTTTATAGTAAGAGAGAAAAAACTGGTTTACAAAGAGCTTTTTTGATGTGAGAAATTATATTTGCTCGCAAATAATTCTCAAAAATGTAAAGATCATACATTTTGATTGTGAATTTACCTTTGCAACCTCTTAGTCAAATGGGTCTACAGTAAGTGTTTGCATATAAAAATATGATATATTTATTTTACATTATTGTGATCATTTGAGATTAAGATTAAAAAAAAATCTCTCCACAAGGATTTGTTTTGCACCACATGCTAATAATTTACAGGGAACCATTAGGGTCAGAACTGGGAAATGTGTTTTAAGTATTTACCATTCACAATCTTAAAGAGGCATAAATAAAACACAACATCCTTGTTGTTAAAGATATCAGGAATATTGATACTATCCAGAGAAATGGTTAAATTTAAGTGCTCTTATTGGTTTCTTCACATAGAAAAATGCATTTGATGTTGAATAAAGGTTTGATTCAGGTTACAGAGTAACACTGACACCATCTGCTGTTCATTCTTTGCAGTCTGTCCTTGGAGCAACTGACATTTGTCTCACTTGTCGTCTACTCCGTACGCGTTCTTTTGAGGTAACGCCAACATGTTTCACTGTGAACATGATATGGATGTGACCTACTTCCAAAAATGGCTGAGAGGTCATGTAAAAAAGCAGGTCAGATATTGAAAATTAATAGTCCATCCATTTTGTGAAAATTGATGTTTCTCGATGGAAATTAGTCAACTGATTGCTCCTAATTGTGTGCCTATTGTGTGCCTGTTTACTGGGCTTTGTGCTGCAGGTTCCATAGTGGGGAGACCATTTGAGGAATGAATTTTTCCACACATCTCTTGAATTTTTCTTTTTTTCAGTTTGATTTGATAATTATATTAAACAGCAACATATTCATATACAGGAAATGGCACCCTAGGCAAATGATAAAGCCATGATGTGGAAAGCAGACCCCAGTAGCCAGAACAGGATGAAGCAGGAGCAGGAGACTGTTAGGATTACCATGTGCTAGAGTTTCGGGCAGTTTAAATCCGGGTCCAGGCGACCTGCTGCTGTCAGTCATTGGCAGAAGGGAAAAGCCCAGAATGAAAACACCACGAGCGCCAAAGAATAGGGAAGGAAGTCATATGAAGAACCACCCATTGTTTTAGACAATGTAAATGAATCATGGGATCAGTGAGAAAATTTCTTTAAATCTGTAATGATAGAGAGCACACACTATGGAAAAAGCGAGTAATGACTTTCCTTTACTATGTCATGCTCAATGATTTCAGTCTTTTCATCGTGGCGAAGACGTCACCATTCTCAAATAGACATGGTTTAGGGATTTATATTGTAGGATATAGTGTGTGGACCTGAACAGCTGCATATAACTTCTGTGAAAATAATTACTGTGGGGTCCAATGTGTCTACTGTTTCAAGTTCAGCCAATCTCTTATATTTACCCATTATTATTAACATTCTGTTAACGTGTGATTATATTTAACATGCTAAAGTGGGATTTTCTAAAATTACTTAGGAGGTATTATGCCACAATGGAAAACATACACACACACACGGCTTTTGTCCCATAAGAAATTCTAAAAAGAGCAGCTAAGGAAGAGTAAAAGAGATCTATAGTGTTTAAGAGAACACAAGCTAGAAGACAAGACAAACGAGATAAACTTCATCAGCAATGTATTATAGAAGTAGAATGGCAAGGGTGTAGGTTGTAGGATTTTTTTTTTTTTTTTTTTNTTTTTTTTTTTTTTTTTTTTAAAGAAGGTTAAAGATTTTAAGTTGTGTAAGATTTTCCTGCATTTGGGTTAAACTTGCCCCATCCTCAAGCTCAGTGCTATGTTCTTTGGTAAGTTCTGCCAAAAGATCAATCTTTTATTAACTTCAGTCCCAAAAAAGTCATAGTATCAAAATGTAAACACACAGAGTAATACTAGGTATTATATTGAATTATTGTTAATCATGAATGCTTATGTACAGTTTCTTACTTTTTTATTTGTAATATAGAAGCAGTTTTAATGAATTGTGCTGCATGATTCTTCTGCTTTGGGGTTGCAGTACATGTCCAATTAAGTCACAAGGCTTAGGTTTAACTACAGTCATGAATCATATTGCCTCCATTATAATGTTCCATAGAACACACCTTTGCAAACAGACAATGCTCAGAGATCATGCATGGATTTTGTAATAAATATAAAGTTAGTTTGCCTCTATTCCATAATGTTTTTCTTTAAAAAAAAAAAAAAAAAAAAAAGTCTGCACTCAGCCTCCAAAAGTATTAAAGTTTAACATGAACAATCCAAACTGGGAGCAAAAGCAGGAACAAATTATTCAGGATCATATTTAGGAAATTTGGTTTTATTTGGTAATATTTACCTCCACAGATCAGGCTGTTTTCACCCTTGTCAATGTGTTCTCTATATGATGTCAGTTTTGGTTAATGTAAATTGATGCTGTGATTTAACTTTTTAACCTAAGTATGTGATTTTATTATGTTGGATTGAGTTGACTCCAGGAAGAATAATAGTTGCTGAGTCATCAAGTAATAAGGATCCAATGAAATAAACAATTCTCTGTCTGTGTGATTGTAAGCAGGGTCCTAAAAAGTAAAGGATGGATTTTGATTAAAATTTAAAGAACGGAAAAAGAAGCGCTGATACTTGTGGAGATCGGCTATAGGACCCCCACCCCCACCCTCATCCCCTTCTATGACGTTTCAGTATATCACATTTATGAACATATGGCATCTGTATTTTAACAAAAAAGGATAGAACATGAAATAATAGCAAAAGTCTAAGTTTATATGACTATAAAGCCAGAAATTTCTGTCTGTCTGTCTGTCCATCTATCTGTCTCACCAATATCTCAAGAACCTGGCACTGTATGAAGTTGAAATTTGGCAGGTATAATGCTCAGGACCCAAGGACGTGCAGTGNAACCTGGCACTGTATGAAGTTGAAATTTGGCAGGTATAATGCTCAGGACCCAAGGACGTGCAGTGTTGCGTGCAAAGTTTTTTGGATGAGTGGTTCTCGAATTGAGCTGTGCCGGTAAAAAGTAGTGCGGGGCAGGATATGCTCCAATATGCTCCGCTCCACTGGCACTAATAGCTGGCTGCAGCGCACAAAGTCCGGCCGGTCCGAACACACTCCAGGCGCAGCAGCAGGATATACTACAGGCACGACAGTATATGCTCTGCTCTACTGGAACATATGGCAGGCTGTGGCGCACACCACAAGTCTGGCCCGGTCCAAACAGGCACATTTTCAACTGGCACTGCACTAGTAGCCTACTCTTAAAAATGTGAAATCAGAGGACTATTGGGCCTTGTGCTGAAATGTCATTTGCTATCAATTATTATTACCAACCAATTATCTATGAGTAGTATGCTTAGACTGAAAGAACACTTATCTTGCATGGATTGTTATGACAATGATCTGTTTTTCAGAGTGCCCAGCAGGGGCCAGTCTGCTCTCCTTCCTCACTAACACGGGCCATGTTCACACTGAATGACAGGTCTATTTTGGAAAAGAGGCTGCGCCAAAATAGGAACGTCAGCTATTTGGCATGGTGAGGTCCTGGAGAAGAAAGAGAAAATAAGCCTAGTCAACCGCCCACTGCAGGAGACTGGGGGATGTTCCACCATCCTGGATTTACAACCATTTCAAGGATATCTGAAAAACATTTTTGGTGGGATTTTTAAACACAAAATATTGGAGTATCATCTGGAAATCTTGGTGGCTGAGAGAGGTTTGTGGCCCGCATGTTTCAGCTCCTCTTTTATCTGGAAGTGATTGAAGACTGAAGGTGAAAAGTAGTTAACATTTGCCTTAAAGTGGGGTTCTAAAAACAATAATCACAAATGTTGCATGAACTGTAATTATATCCAGAAGTTGACTAAATATATTTCCATTTAATTTCATTTCATTTGTGCATAAATATGATCAAATGCAGCTTAAATCTGGTAACTGATTTGACTGTGGCTAAATACTAGATTGGTTGACCCCATTTTCACAGTTTCACATTTTTAGTTTTATTTAACTTGCTGTGAGTGTTTAAAGTGAAGGCAGCTTTATCACACAGCTGATATTCCTTTGCTTCTACAAATGGAAATAGACAGAGACGGGGTCTGACAGCTGAGGTTATTTTTGGGACAGAGGTTCAAACCACAGAGGTGACAAAGCTGGCAAATGTCACCCTGTGAAAGGTACATATGTGCTCTGTTCGACCTTGTTGCACAGAAATTCATTTCTGTTTTATTAAATGTGTATCCAGCTTTGAGTTGCATGGCATGAAGAAAGTCTTTATATGGATTAGTGTGTGTGGGGCTGGGAAGACTCTGCTTACTGACATTTAACTACCAACTATAAATATGGCATCTCAGCTGTATAGATTTATATCTATTTTCATGACATTACTTATAGACTCTCACAAAACAAACAGTGTCATATTTCACCATGGTTGGGGTGCAGTGTGAGCTTATATTTGAAGAGTTCAGATAAATGTTTTAATTCATTTTTTTTTTTTTTTTTTTTGCAATTACAGTATAATTGCAAAGTTAAACAAACCTTGTGCATTTGATATTATTTCTTTATAATCTGATGTTTTTTGTTTTTGTTTTTTTTTTACATAAAATAATACAAAATTACTGAACAAACATGTGTCTATAAGCATAAAAAGGTATGATTTGTCAGGTTAATAAATATGAAGCTGAAATTTGCCAGTTGTGTGAATCACCCATAACACATAAAAACTGTCAGTGTTCAGTGTTACCTATGATATTGCCAGCTGTCAAAACACATCGAGGGTCTTCGTGAATTCTGTTATTTAATGTTGCATATGATTTCTTTCCCTGATATTCTTTTTTTTCCACATTTTCTTGGAATATAGGAAGAAATAATGGATCCAAACTTATTTGGAGGAGCCCCCAGGTTTTTCACCCGTCCAAAGGCATGTGCAGTATGTGCTGGGAAAGATGCCACACTGAGCTGCACCATTGTGGGCTCCCCAACCCCACTGATCACCTGGGAAAAGGACAAGCTGAAGCTGACATCTGGAGGCCGCTTCAAGGGGGTNCCCCACTGATCACCTGGGAAAAGGACAAGCTGAAGCTGACATCTGGAGGCCGCTTCAAGGGGGTGGAGGATGGTGATGTGTACCGCCTGACCATCTATGATTTAACACTGGAGGACAGTGGCCAGTACATATGCCGGGCCAAAAACAGTGTTGGGGAAGCTTATGCTGCTGTAACCCTGAAAGTGGCCCTGCCAGCAGAGATGGCTCAGAGGGCACCAGTTTTCATGATGAAGCCTACTTCTACACGTGTGGGTTTGGGAAGTGATGTTGTTTTCATCTGTCGGGTTGCAGCTTATCCAGAGGCCAACTTTGATTGGGAGAAAGATGGGCGCTACCTGGGAGAGACTAACCGCATCAAGATTGTTTCAGACAACGACAGCAGCACCCTAAGGATCCAAAGTGTACGTAACCTGGATGCTGGCACCTACACCTGCAGGGCCCAGAACAACGTGGGCCGTGCTCACGCCGCAGCAGCTCTTGTTGTAGAAGCTCAGGATTCTCGCCACCTCGCTGCTGATAAGAGCACCTCCCTCCTCTCTCACCTACAAAAACGCAAAGAGGAAATCTCCATCTATCGCACTGAAGATAGCAGTTCCTCTTCCTCCTACACATCCAACATCACAGATGGTTTAGGTTCTCTGAGTCAGGGATATGAACTGAGGGCATCGGCACTGGCAAAACTGCCCAAAGGAGTGTTCACTCGTACCTGCACGGTGACAGAGGGCAAACATGCTAAACTCAGTTGCTTTGTGACAGGTCACCCTAAACCCCACATCATCTGGAGGAAGGATGGAACAAACATCAGCGAGGGCCGTAGACATGTCATTTATGAGGACCAAGCAGAGAATTTCATCCTCAAGATCCTGTACTGCAAGCAGAGTGACAATGGGCTCTACACTTGCAATGCCACTAACCTGGCTGGGCAGACCTACAGTGCTGTGCTGGTAACTGTCAAAGGTAAGCTCTTCCAAAGGCAAATTTACATAATGTCAATTGCTTTATTAAGAAATAACAGATAATGAGGAAATCTTTGTGACAAATTAAAGAAAAAAACAGCATAAGAAGTCTAGGTCAGATGCTGGGCCTGCATGAGTCACTAGAACAGCTGCAATGCCACTTGAGTTGCCCCAAGTGCTTCTTAGAGTGTCAAGCCTCTGGAAAGTATGGATCATTATTCATCTAAAAGATAATCCCTCATTTAGTGATGATGGTGGTGAAGATTTTTAACATTTTTATTGATAATCTCCCATAAGTGTTAAACTAGATTGAAGTTTGGTGACTGCAAAGGCTATGCCATACGATTTACATCATTTTCTATTCATCAGTCCATTCAGTAACCACTCATTGACTTGTATAATGTATGCCAAAGGTGTACTGAAATGCATTAAAGCTGTTCTGGCTCAACACTTTACTACACTTTATGATGGATTTTCCTTTGTCACTGTTATAGGCCTGGCTCAGGCCTGCAACAAGTAAGGAGGCCACACACACAGAAACTGTTTCCAAATAAGCTTAAATTTAACTGAAGTAATGAATGTATGAAAGTGGAAGTAGTCAGTCGTGGAAGCATGTGTGGATGAGTGAATGTTGGTGTGTGCTGTACAGAGTGCAAAACAAAAGAAAACAGAACTTCAAGCCATGGAGACGGTAGTGGAAGCTGTTGGCCAGAGAGAGAGAGAGAGAGAAACTGAGAAGATTCTTAAGCAGCTCAGCTCCTCCCAACTCTCATACGCAGCCAGTTACCTATGATGACCCATACAGGTCTCCTGCAGAGAGATCAGATAGAATAACTGGAGAAAATAGATGAGTCACCAGTCATCCATCTGTATTTTTGTCACTAAAACTTCCCGTAAAGGTTTTCTGATGTTGAGAAAATGCTACATAATGTTAGCAAACCACTTGCAATGAAAATGAGTATAAATCAACTTTTATCGCTTTAAGGGAATCCCCTCAGAGGAGCTTTAACTAATACTTAGTAACATATTTTTGAATTTACACCTGTCATCATGTGTGCATCATGGAGGCTCACACTCAAGAGACCAGTTAATGTCCATAATTTGTAGCATATTCCAAACACGTACAAGGATTAAGAAAAGCCTCGATGCTTGGCAACTGAGTTACTGACTTGGCAACCATTAAGTGGTTTCCAAATCACTATGCTATAGCTTCATTGTTAAAGCCCCATAATTCTGTTAGTGGCTTTTCACACCGTGGTTAACTTCTGGCTCATGCTCTGATGGTGTTGTGTTGCATCTATTTTCTGCTGGTGATGAGTAGTTCACAGATGCTAAGATGGCCACTCGCTGCAGCCTCTGCTAGTGTTACTCCCTTTGGGCAGAAATTAGACAAGGGATGAACCTATAGAGCTTTCAGAGATCGTTGTGAATATCTATTCAATTTGCTGCTGATGATGATGATGTTGATGATGATGATGATGACGATGGCAAGCCATTGGTTTGTAATAGTTTTAATCTGAAATAGTTAAGCAGATAATTCTTAATGGTTTATGGCCTGCTGCTATCTGAGTTTTGGTGGCAAAACATCCTATGTTACACCAACTGGCTATATCCCACTGCCATTATTTATTGACCTCATCAATATTACACTGGTAATATTATGTTGGTATCTTTGGTGTTATCAGCTGATTTGAGAAGAGATGTTTTAATTGTGCCTATTATATGCTGATCTCTAGGAAAGGTCAAAGTTGATCGAAAAAGTGCCTAGCCTGAAGAATGATGAATTAATGCTTGTATAGGATTCCATATCAATTTTGAAGTAACTGAAAATAGAATATTTCATATAGAATACCATACCATACCATTTCAATAGAATACCACTCAATTTGTAGAAATTGGTATTCTCTGAATATTCAACTGTCAAGCTATGCTCCATTAGGGAGGACAATGCTTACTCTTATTTTACTATGTTGAGTGATTTACTGGACCCATTAGACCTTTCACATAACTAAAAGTGCCCCACTTGCTTCCTAAAGTGCCTAGTTTAAACTGTTGACTTGGATCCAAAGTATTAGCTTATTAATGGAGGTTTGGTACAGTTTGAAATTGTAACCCTGATTTGTGGTGCACAGCAGTGAAAATCATCACACAATCAAAACAGCAGGTGAATCTTAACTTTTATTTCACATTATCAAATCTTGGCTCAGACCTGCAGTGGCTGAGGGCTGACCTCTTTGAGAGAGCTTTCTCTTACACAGATGTCCAAAACTCATCAGGCATAAATAAATAAATAAATAAATAAATAATAAATAAATAAAGTGGACTGTATGGTCATTATGATAGATCACCTCTGTATCTCAAGCAAGTTTCAAGTCAAATTTCATGCTGTCCTTGCTGGATCAGAAATTTGTGGCTTCCTGTTAGGTGGGAAATCAATCAAAAAAAAGTTTAGAATATGATTTTTACATACCATAGTTTAATGTTAGTAGGTTAAATGAGTAAAACCTCAGCTGATAAAAGCTATTTTCTTTGCAGAAAAAGCAGCTATGGTGAAAATGTCCATAGGAATGTCTCAAACCAACTGTGCAGCATAAGCTGTCCTGCTGTCCGTCTGCATGCTCAGTATAGTATCAGCAGCGCCCAAGTTTTTGGTAAAATAGGAATAAATGGCTGCATTCTGCACAAATACAGAGCTACAAGTGGATAAATATATGAGTTTTTTTTTTTTTTTTTANTTTTTTTTTTTTTTTTTTAATGACTGGGGTATCACTTTCACGTTGTTTTATTTTCCATTGCCAGAGCCCAAGGTGCCATTCAGAAGGAAGCTGCAAGATATAGAGGTGCAGGAGAAACTGTCAGCCTTGTTGATGTGTGAGGTGCCTGTTAGCACTACCCAGGCCAGCTGGTACATGGAGGAAACACGGCTGGAGCAAAACGCAAAGTATCGCATGGAGGAAGAGGGAACTCTGCGCAGTCTCACCATACACAATGTCACCACCAATGATGATGGTGTGTACATCTGCGAGATGAAGGAGGGCAGTCGCACCGTGGCCGAGCTCACTGTACTGGGTATGAGTGGAATTTTATTCACTGATTTGTTTATTGTTAATAATACATGCAGGCATCACAATTTTATTACCAAGCATAATTAATATGACATTGGTAAAATGCTGCTAAAAATAAAGAAATTATAATGAATCCACAATGAATCAGTTGCTTTTCTCTGTCCTCAATGCACCAACTATATTATTGAATGCTGTTTCTTCTCTAATATCCTAGGCAACATTACCAAGAAGCTTCCCCGGAGGACAATTGTTCCCGTCAGTGACACTGTCATTTTCTGTGTGGAACTGGAGAATCCTTGCCCCGATGCTTACTGGACCCGCAATGGCGAGAAGCTGAAACAGGATTCCCGGATTTCCATTGCCTGCGTGCTCAGACAATACACTCTAACAATCAGAGACTGCCAGGCAGATGACTCAGGAGAGGTGGCCTTTGTGGCTGGAGACTGCAAGACGTCCACTCGATTCTCTGTCACTGGTGAGGTTTAGATGTTTGAAATCACAGAATGCTATAATTATCAGTCTTAAGGCTTTTCGGTCGTTATACTAATTGTCTTGCACTTGTTTTATTGTTATCTGAAGCAAATCCCATCCATCTAACAGCAACCTAAATTAAAATTAATTTCATCAGGTAGACAAACTTAATCATGTAGCAACAGTTGTCAGTAGAACTCTGTATGAGTTTTTAAAACATCAGACACCTATCAGAGCTTAAAACAGGCAAAATTGCAAGTAATGCTACCAAGCTTGCAGCATAATATGGCCAGTCTTTGTAGCAGTATTTACAACTGTATTTAAAACAGTGATTTAAAGTTAAAACACTTTGGATTTTTGATGTGCTTTCTGCTTTTATGCAGTTTTACATTGTATTAAGCGAATATGATGGCTATTTTGGGTGGGTTCATCTACAGTTTATCTATCAAATAAGTTGTTAATATAGAAGGAGCAGGAAGGAGCGTTGCACTGGGTCAAAAATCAAGATACTGAATGACAGGCTCTTCTCAGCAAAGGCTTAGCTCACACCGTTGTTTTTAGGTTGAATGGGTTGGTCTGTAGTTGTGCTCCAATAAAGAAGTCTTCTTAAAGATAATTGTTTAACTGATTGCTAATGTTGCCAGATTTGAAAGAAAATAACTGTACAAGACTCATCCAATTAGATAAACAATGCAACCATTATTCCTTCTGCTCTAGCTGCAAGAAAGCATCCACCTGATCCCCCAATTGATGCTGTGGTGCAGACCAAGACTGACTCATCCATCACCATTCAGTGGTCTCCCCCTGACAGTGACCGCCCTGTACCCGTCAAGGGCTACATTGTCGAGAGGAGGAAGGTTGGCACCCAGACATGGCAGAGGTGCAATGCTACAGAAACCATTGTTTCAACAGAAATCACTATCTGCAACTTCACTGAAGAAGCCAGCTACCAGTTCCGTATTTCTGCTTTCAATGACTTTGGCCAGAGCCCCTACCTGGATGTAACTGGAAACTTCTACCTTGGTAAGAATCTTACCATAATGTTTGTAATTTCCAGCTAAAATGCTGTTGTTGTGTGTATGTATATTGACTATAAAGTGTGCATCATGCCATCTTTCCTCATTTCTGGTTTGGTTGTTTCCTTCAGAACCCACAGCCGAGGTTAGAAAAGGCCTGATGAACAGCACTGCAGTCGCTGGTGGGGAGGCATCTCTCTCTGTGGAGCTCTCTGCTGTTTGTTCTGGCTTCTGGTCTCTAAACGGTCGCCTCCTGCGCAGTGGGGGTGACTACCTCATCACCAGGTCCAAGAGCATACATACTCTGCTCATCCGTGTTGTGTCCTTTGAAATGAATGGAGCTGAAGTCAAGTTTGTGGGTGGAGGCTCGCAGAGCAGTTGCATCCTAACCGTGAAGGGTATGTACTTAACATAACCATAACCAATTAATAGAAAAAAATCACTTCATGTTAATTCATGCACTTTTATGTAGTGATTCATAATTTTCCTCAACTTGTTACTACATGACACCTTTACTTATTTGACACTTTTCTTTTTAGCTCCTCCTGTTAGGTTCATTAAGTCAAATCAGGTGGAGGTGGTGACCTGCAGTGCCCAAGACACTGCTCAGCTGACCGTAGAGGTGTCGGATTATGATGCACAGGTTTGTAAATATACTGTTTTGCTTTTAATTTCTTAATTTACCATTAATTGCATGAGTATCCATGGGGAAAAAAAGTAAACTAATTACAAATATTGTCATTACTGTAATTGAGTTGTATTTCCTGTTTTCTTTTTTTTTTTTTGTTTTTTTCGGGATCAATAATTCTACTTTATCATAAATTTCTGAAAAGGTATGTTACTCAACTACTTATAGAAATGCCAGAGTAAACTGGAATTGATTGACTGATTGACTGATTGATTAAAATCCTCTGAGAACACATTGTGGGAGAATCCCCATCTATGTGCTATGTACTGCTACTTAAGTAGGATATTTGAGTACTCTCTCTATTTTTCCATTCTCTGTTTAGGTAGTTTGGATGAAAAATGGGCGCGAGCTAAAAGTGGGGAAGAAGTATGAATATGTGATCATAGACCGTAAGAGGATCCTGATGGTCCACAATGTTACAGAGGAAGATGTGGGAAACTATGAGTGTGTTTTAGCTGATGACAGAACGTCCCTACAACTCACTCTTAAAGGTACAGTCATAAAATATCCAGACCTTTATATTTTATATTTTATATTTTATATTTTATATAGACTTTATATTTTCACTTTATCACAGAGTAACAATCTATCTGTCAGAGATAGTTTATGAAAGAAAATGAACTTAGTGTGCAGACTTGTGATTTCATAACGTGACAGTCTGTCTCACACCACGTGATCCATTGGAATATGACCTGCTGATGGCTGCTAGCAGGTGCTTATGAACCATCAAACAGGAATAAGCTCTCTGTCATCATGTTATCAATTCTGATATGACTCTGTCAACCCAGTACCACCATACCCTCTCTGACAGCAAAATTAAAAAATGTATTATATCAAATAATATTATATATAAATATTCATAGAAGTCTATCTTATCTGTGTATCTTAAACATTTCTGATTAACAGATGCTCATGTTTTATTTAAAAATAAAATTATATTAAATACAAAACAAACAAACTTAAATGCTGAAATAAATTTGTTAATTTAAAATTCAAGGCTCTTGCTCTTTTTTATTTCAAAGATGAACCTGCCAAGTTTCTGAACAAACCCAGAAGTCCCATGGGGCTGACATCGTCCCTCAAAGGAGATCTTGAGCTTAGCTGTGAGGTAACTCCTGTCAGCACGGCCGTCGTGTGGAAAAAAGATCAGGTGGAGATCACTGAGGACCAAAGAACTATCATCATCTCCAAAGGAACTCAAAGGAAACTCATCATCAAAAATGCCAAGAAAAGTGATGAAGGTCACTACTCCTGTGAGACTGCAGCAGATAAAGTCACATTCCAGGTCAAGATAAAAGGTAAGATGATATGATGGTTTTGCAGGATATACAAGAGCATCTTCAGTCATCTATTCAACTGTTAAAAACCTCCTGTTGCTCTCAGAAACTCAAGCCCAAGCTGCCTTCTCCAACAAGGAGTTGGTCCAGAAGGAGGTGAAAGCTACTGTCTCTCAGAAAGTCACTCTGAGCTGTGATGTGTCTGATAGCAAGACAGAGGTGAAATGGTATAAAGACGGCAAGCGGTTGGTATCCAGTAGAACAATTTACTCAGAGGTAAAAGATAAGACACGACAACTGGTGATTGAAAAGGTGGAGAAGAGTGATGCTGGAGAGTATACCTGTGAGGCTGGAGGGGAGAAATTAGTCTTCAAGGTATTTGTATCAGGTACGACTGACTCTATGATCAACTCTATGGATGCAAACAGTGCTTATAGTATTATTTTAATTCTCAGCGACTTCATCCACAGAGGCCCAGTCTGTTTTCTTCAACAAGGAGTCAGTCCAGAAGGAGGTGAAAGCTATTATCTCCCAGAAAGCCACTCTGAGCTGTGAGGTTTCTGATTCCAAGATGGAGGTGAAGTGGTACAAGGATGGCAAGCTGCTGACTTCCAGCAGGACAATCCATACAGAGTCAAAGGACAAAGGTCGTCAGCTGGTGATAGACAGCGTGGAGAAGAAGGATGCTGGAGAATACATCTGTGAGGCTGGTACTGAGAAACTGGCTTTTAAACTGCAGGTGGCAGGTACGGGGGAATCAACTTAATTGTCACACATTTATTTGTTTATTTGTTAGCTCTGACTGAATAGCATCAAATACTTTTTCCTCCATCATTTGTCTATTAGAGACCCAGCCAGCTTTCTCCAAAAGGGAGCCGGTCCATACAGAGGTGAAAGCTGCTCTCTCTCAGAAAGCCATTCTGAGCTGTGAGGTTTCTGATTCTAAGATGGAGGTGAAGTGGTACAAGGATGGCAAGCTGCTGACTTCCAGCAGGACAATCCATACAGAGTCAAAGGGCAAAGTTCGCCAGTTGGTGATAGACAGCATTGAGAAGAAGGATGCTGGTGAATATATCTGTGAGGCCGGTACTGAGAAGCTGTTTTTTAAGATACTGGTGGCAGGTACAAAAACCAACTTTTCAATTTATTTTCAATTGTTGAGGCTATTATTTGCCATTGCTATTTTTACTGATTGATGTTGAAAGGTTCTGTCTGTCTTCATGTTTTTTTTTTTAATATTACTAATGTCTTGGCATTTATTTACATCAAATTTGCCGTTTGTTCTTCAGAAGCCCCACCTACCTTCTCTAACAAGGAGTCAGTCCAGAAAGAGGTGAAAGCTGCTCTCTCCCAGAAAGCCACTTTAAGTTGTGAAGTTTCTGATTCCAAGACAGAGGTGAAGTGGTACAAGGATGGCAAGCTGCTGACTTCCAGCAGCACGATCCATACAGAGTCAAAGGTCAAAGTTCGCCAGCTGGTGATAGACAGCGTGGAGAAGAAGGACGCTGGAGAGTACATGTGTGAGGCTGGTACTGAGAAGCTGGCTTTTAAACTACATGTGGAAGGTATGGAGAATGCTTAGGTCAAATGTGATTATTGATTTATAACTGAAGTGGTTGTTATTGGTTGGTGGCCCAAAATTCCAATTAATGTTCCTTCCTGGGACCTAATGTGTAAAATATACCAAACAGATACATTTTGGATGAAGTCTAGTTTGGTTCACTGTCTCATACAATGCAATACATATTAAGTCATAGTTCCCAATGACATTGTAACTAATTAAAACATAGATGTAAAGACTTTGCACATAGTCTGACAAGCTTAGGAATTTTTTTTTTCATAATTATTGAGCACTTGAACTATAGAAAATGATTTTATTTTCAAATGGTCATACTAATTATAAATTTTATGCCATATTTACAGGTGAACCTTGATGATATTTGTGTCTTTAGTTTGCTGTTCTGTCTCTAGAATAATAAAACGAGGTTGATGTGCTCATCCCATGTCATTTATGAAATATTTGGCATGCTTTGCTCAAATCTATACTATCTATACATCTATAGTCTATTTGGAGCTGGAATGTCATGTTAGTTGGTTGATTATCTGACTTTTTTGGGTTTTATGGCTGAATATGGCTGAATTTTGGCGTTTGTTTGCAGGAGCAGCTCGGATGTCTTGTGGTTCCGCGGTTTGTCAGATCTTTTTCAGTGTTTTGATCTTTCGTTCTGAGTGAATCATTTTTGATGTCATCATTATGCTCCTTTGTGGCTTTCTATCTGCTTTCAGTTCACAACTTCAAGGTGCTATGTTGTGCGTCCTGTGATTTGATGGGCTTTGACAGAGTTTAGGGTTCCGTGTGCTTCTGTGTAGTTTTTTCGTGCCTGTCCAGTCTGCGCAAAGCATTGTCTGCTGTGGCCATGCATTGCATTTTGTATGGTTAATTGTAACGCCACCATATCCCCCACAGTTCCCTCTACAGAAGTCTTCGCCAAATCTGCTTTCCTCAACAAAGAATCCATCCAGAGGGAGGTGAAAGCTGCTCTTGCCCAGAAAGCCTCTCTGAGCTGTGAGGTAGTTGACAACAAGACAGAGGTCAAATGGTACAAGGATGGCAAACTGCTGAATCCCAGTAGAACAGTTCACATGGAGTCAAAGGCCAAGACTCGTCAACTGGTCATAGACAGTGTGGAGAGGAAAGACGCGGGAGAGTACATCTGTGAAGTTGGAACTGAAAAACTGGCATTTAAATTACAGGTGACAGGTATGAGTACATAAAAGGCATTGTCATAACTCAGGGGGCTGTGATTTGGGCAAAGTGTTAAAGTTTGTGTCCATCTGTCTTGTACATATCAGAAGTTTCAAGTTGAAATAGACAGAAATCAAACTACAGTGGAGTGAAATTTTGTAGGGTTTTGCTAGATGTAGATTTATTTTTTAAATTGTTATTGGTATCGTGCATATTGTTGGTCTTTTTTAGATGTTTCAGTTATGGTTATGTAGCTGCACAGTGCTGTTTGCTTGTTGGTATTACTTTAAATTTGTCTGCCTTGTGTAGCTGGTTCTTCTGTCTATCGTATTTACTTGTATTGCACTTAAATTGTAGTTTCCCCTATGGTGAGGTAGGTTTAGTCAAAACGACTGTTGCAGTGTCATGGCACTGCAACAGTGTCAAAAAAAAAAAAAAAACNAAAAAAAAAAAAAAAAGACACTCTGATGAATTATGTACTCCAAGAGTATTTCCAGTCTCTAAAAGTCATTTTCTTATGGCGTATTGAAACATAGGCAGTCTGGGAGGTAGGAAAAAAAAAATCCTAAAATTTCCCACTAAAGTAGTATATTTTGGCAAATGATTTTCAGTAATGTAACATGTACATGCATATTATTAACTCTGCAGAGATCCAACCAAAGCCAGCCTTTTCCAACAAGGAGTCAGTCCAGAAGGAGGTGAAAGCTACTATCTCCCAGAAAGCCACTCTGAGCTGTGAGGTTTCTGATTCCAAGATGGAGGTGAAGTGGTACAAGGATGGCAAGCTGCTGACTTCCAGCAGGACCATACATACAGAGTCAAAAGGCAAAGATCGCCAGTTGGTGATAGACAGTGTGGAGAAGAAGGATGCTGGTGAATATATCTGTGAGGCTGGGACTGAGAAACTGGTTTTTAAACTTAAGGTGGCAGGTACAAAGACTAACTTTTTCATTTATTTTCAACGGTTGAGGTTCATTACTATTTGTCATTGCTGTTTTTACTGGTTGCTGCTGAAAGGTTCTATCTGTCTTCATGTTTTTGTTTTTTTTTTTTACATTACTAATGTCTTGGCATTTCTTTAATTTATTTACATCAAATTTGCCATTTGTTCTTCAGAGGCCCCACCTGCCTTCTCTAACAAGGAGTCAGTCCAGAAAGAGGTGAAAGCTGCTCTCTCCCAGAAAGCCACTTTAAGTTGTGAGGTTTCTGATTCCAAGACAGAGGTGAAGTGGTACAAGGATGGCAAGCTGTTGTCTTCCAGTACAACAGTCCACATGGAGTCCAAGGGCAAGACTCGTCAGCTGGTGATAGAAAAGATGGAGAAAAAAGATGCTGGAGAATACACATGTGAGGCTGGAGCAGAGAAGCTGGTATTCCGGCTACAGATAACAGGTAAAATATAATTATTTCCCCTATGTTGGTAATTAGCTGCACAAAACACTTGAAATTTGTTCTTGTTTCTCCATAGATTCAGCTGTCATGTTCCAGAAGAAATCTGTCAAGGATACATGCATTGTTCAAGAAGGTGATAACGTTGTTTTGACCAATGAACTGACCGCAGAGAGCGGTAGCGTGAAGTGGTTTAGAGATGGCATTGAACTCATGGAGGGCACCAAGTATGAAATGAAAAAAGATGGCGTTTCTCGTACCTTGATAGTAAAATCCACCAAAACCAAAGATAGTGGAACATACTCATGTCACACTGTTGATGACAAACTGGAGTTCAAAGTTCAAGTTAAAGGTAGGCCAGATTTCTGGTTATTTCAAAGAAATTTGTATAGCATTTTTGAGAATTGTTGTAGCATAGACAGCTTTAGTTTTGATGTCTGCTCTTTCCTTTTCAGAATCACCGTTGAAGTTTGTAATCCCTTTGCAACCTGTTACTATTGAGTTGGAAGGCATACTTGGCCTGGTTTGTGAACTAAACCAGGCCTCAGGGGATGTAGTCTGGAAACATAATGGTCGTGAAATTAAACCAGGCGGTAGGTACTGTATCAGCACAGATGGTGTGAAGCGGGTCCTTACTGTGACTGACATGACTAAGGAAGATGAGGGAGATTACAGCTGTGAATGTAGAAATGACAAGACCTCTGCTAAAGTCTCCTCTAAAGGTAAAAGAATCAAAATACAACACAATCCAGATCAAACAGGTTCAATATAGAAACATGTTTTATATCAGTCTAATCATTTGATGTCACTCTTTCCTTTCAGCACCCAGATTAGTGAGGCTGACTGCCAAACTGAACAATGTGGCTGCAATGGAGGGGAAAGATGCTATTTTTAAGTGCGCTGTCACCCCAGCAGATGCCAGTATTAAATGGTTCCACAACAATATTCCCATCACTGCTGGGCCTAAATATAAGATTGAACATGGTGGAAACAGCCACTCCCTCACCATCACTTCTGTCACTCAGAAAGATACTGGTGAGATTAGCATTGATGCAGAAGGCAAAAGCTGCAAAGCTAACCTGCAAGTGCAACGTAAGAACATGTATTTAATGTAAAAAAAAAAAATTAAAAAAAATCTGTTTTATGAGCAAGTAGTATAATGTCTTGATCCCTTCAACTTTTTGTTTTTACCCCTTTCATAGATGAGCCTGTGATGTTTAAGAAAAAGTTAGAGAACCTGACAGCGGAGGAGCAGACTGAAGTGAAGCTGGAGGTGGAGCTCAGTAAGGCATCAGCTGAAGTCCGATGGATGAAGAACAGCGTAGTGCTGCAGCCTGCAGGAAACACAGAGATTCGAGTAGATGGAGCCAAGCAGGCTCTGATCTTCAGGAGTGTGACTTATGCTGATCGCGGCATCTACTCCTGTGAAACTCTGGATGACAAGACTCAGGCCAAACTCAGTGTGGAGAGTAAGATTTCTACCTCTTTACAGTTTTGTAGTAATAGACTACATGATTTATTACATAATACACTCAAATATTTGCTTCTTCCTTCAGTGAGAAAGATACAGGTTATCAAGGGTCTGAAAGAAACCAAGGCACACGAGACAGAGACAGTTACTCTTGAGGTAGAACTCAGCCAGCCTGATGTTGAAGGCTCCTGGACAAGGGGTGGAGCCAAGATAAAGACAGGACCCAACTGCCGTATCACAGCCCTGGGAAAGAAGCACGCCCTTACACTGTCCCACCTCAAAATGGAGGATGCAGGGACTATTGCATTCCAAGCAGAGGGTGTCCATACTTCTGGCAAATTGATTGTTACTGGTAAGAGCTATCCCCCCTCTTTGTAGACAGTTGAGGACCCAGTCCTCATTGTACAGCACCTGCTGCACATGTAATCTGCATTCCAACTGTGATGGACTCTGGTTGGAGAGGACAAGGGAGTGTACACCAATTTACAGTTTTTGCCTTTTAACTAGGCCTCCCAGTTAGAGGTTGTCATCGTTGTGTTGCTTACTTTATTGAAAACCTGGTGTTAATTTTACAGAGCCACCTGCTATGATCTCTACACCTCTTATGGATATCAGTGTCCCTGAGAAGGAAAAGGTTACTTTTGAGTGTGAAATGTCCAGAACAAATGCAGAAATTAAGTGGTTCAAGGTATGAAACTGACATTACTTTCTGAACATACAGTATGGCTCTGTGGAGTAATAACTTAAGATATCCACTGTGCAGTTTTCCTGACCCAAATATGTTATGGTAAAAAGACTCAAGTAGATTTGTTGCCTCTGAAAAACATTTACTCTGCAGGGTGATGTGGAACTGAAACCAGGGAAGAATCTTGGCATCCATTCCCTGGGCCGAAAGCGCACTCTAGTCATCCAGAAATGCTCACCTGAAGATCAAGGCACTTACATCTGTCGCACGCCTGATGATAACACTTCTGCTAAGCTCACCGTTCATGGTAATTACGTATAGTGTCCTATAGGAAGGAAATCAGTCAGAAACCAGGAATACCAACCACGTAGTTTCAAAATGAATATTGACAGTAGAATGCATCGTAAAGAAATCTTAATAATTTTCTCTGCAGTCAGAGACATTAAGGTTGTTAAGAAGCTGGAGGATGTGGAGGTGGTGGAGAAAGAGAGCGCCACATTTGTCTGTGAAATCTCTCACGATGAAGTGGACTGTCAATGGTACAAAGGAAACACCAAACTCAAAGCTGGAGACAACATCAAGATGAGACAAGAAGGTGAGAGTACCAAAAAAAATCTAATACTGTAAATACTCAAGAATAGGCTGTTTTTTTTTTTTCTTTTCTTTTTTCTTTTTTTTTTTTCACCAAATTTCACAAAGCAAATCAGGGGTCGGCTTATACACGAGTAATTCAAATCAGATCCCAGAGAACAAAATTTCCAGGAGTGGAAATACCACCCATTACCACTACCCATGGAAAGTAGTTTAAATTTAAATGATGTATTTCGTGACTAAACATCTTATCCAGCACATTTTGCGGTGGCCAGTAAGATGTGATCAGTCAATTATGGTAATCAGCTGCTGAAATAAATATCATGTTTATCAGTACTGGTATGTGGATTATTTTTAGAAAATCAGAGGAATATGATAATACCCAGAAAAACAGGTAATTTGCTAAACAAATAAATTGATGGAAAAACATCAGGAAGTCAGCTGAGGGAATTCCAAAATTTCATATCGAGGAATGTCCAGCACATAGACAGACCTGCATCGACTCAGGTACAGGATAATTACTGAAAACANAAAAAAAAAAAAAAAGAACTCACCATACTTACACAACTAAATATGCTAAATATGCTAAATAAGCGCCGTGATAATTATAGCTCATTTGTAAAGCTTTCCTTACGTTCATCAATGCGATTCAGACAAGGAAGAGGAGTCTGGAAAACTTAATGTTAGCTAATGTCAGTTACGGTAATCTGCTGTTTACCGGTACCAGTGGATTGTTATCAGAAAATCACAGGAATACTTCCACAGTTCTCAGAAAAAAACAGGTAATTTGCTGAACAAATGGAACAACATCGGGAGTTGGCTTATATGCGGGTTTCTTTAAAAATCTAAATTTACAGGTCAAAATCGGGGTGGGCTTATATGGTAATTCATACATTCATGCATACAATGTTACATGTATATACATGTATACTTTATTTTCACTGATGACATTTAATAATGTTATGTTCTTATAAATTCCAGGCAGAACCTATGTGCTGCTGTTTAAATCTGTAACTCCAGAAGATATGGGTGAGATTAAATTTACAGCTGAGAAGGCCTCTTCAGCGGCAAAACTAAAAGTGAAAGGTAAAAATCTGACTCAAATTACGTAAGTTTGTATAATGTTGTATTGGTTAACCAGTATGTGACAATGTTCAGATGGCTGCAAACAGATTATCTGTTCATCATGAAACATATGCCAGAAAGTTGCAAAGAAAATGCACATTTGAAACCTCAGTTTTATTTAATTTATTGGAAAATAGGGCTGCTGTGAACAGATTATTAGGATGTACAGAAAGTACATTCTGCACACAAACTGATTATCCATATTCTGCATTATTCATATTTGGTATAATCTGATATCAGTTCATGCAGCGCACCATTCTGACAATATTTTTAGCTTGGTGAAGTGGAAAATCTAGTTTGCAGCTTGCATTTACATTGTTATGCCTCATTGAGACTTGATGGCAAAGGGAACATAACGCATATGGAGTTTTGCTGTTTCCAAATATTGTTTCGTAGCATTAGCTGATGTTCCTGATTAGCCAACTAATTTGGGTTTGGTAAATTTTGGATTTTATTGAACAATGTAGTCACAAGTACCATAAATATTAGCTGTAGAGTGTTGTTGTTTCTTACTTTGAGAAGAGAGAAAATGCTCTCATTTTGGATACAGTGCTTAGGTTACATTTTCCATTGTGGTGGTCTGTTTTAAGATTTATTTGGTGAAGTTGTGATAGGAAAGCTTGGAAGGTGAACTTGCAGGGATTCAGTCTTACTGTCATTTTCTCTCTGAAAATAGCTTTGAAATGATTTCTCTGAAATTGCAGTTCATCTTGTGCACTCATTTTGAAAGTGTTCTGAGCAAAACTTATTTTGGTTTTGTGTCAGACTTACTGTGATGTCATCTGCACTATATCTAGTATATAAGCATAACACGCTTTTTGACCTTTGTTAGACTTGGTTCGGTTTAGAAACTTGTTTCTCTGGAATGTTTAGATAGTAATCAGTTATATTTAAATAGATTTTACATTTTACTCCAGCATCTATTTCTGTGACACATTAGGTTTAGGTTTCATTGGCTACAAGCTGCATCAATGTACTCTCCAATTTAAACTCAAATGTGCTGACATTGTTTTATTCCTACTTAATGACTTAATGCCATGCCTCATTACAACATGTCTGCTATCTGCATTTGCTTTTGCAAAAATACCTTAGCAGCAAATGTGCATCATATGCATTTTTTTTCTGGCTCTGGTATAACCTGGTGTTGAGCACTGTCTGGATTTAATTTTATTGCACTTAGGCAAGGACTTTGGCAAAGCCTTGGTATTAGCAGCCTTTAAACATTATGTTGTGGCATACTTGATGGTTTCACATTGATATGGTGTTGTTGCTGCTGTAGAGCTGCCTGTGAAGTTTGTGAAAAGACTCAGGGATAAGATAGCGATGTTTAAGCATCGCGCTCATCTTGAATGCCAAGTGTCACGTGCCAGCGCCAAGGTGAAGTGGTACAAGAACAAGATGGAAATCAAACCCAGCAAGAAGTATGAAATCAAAAGTGAAGATGTGTACAGAAAGCTCACCATCAACGATGTGGACTCAGGGGATGAAGACACGTATACCTGTGATGCCACTGATGACAAGACATCCTGTCAACTGCTTGTGGAAGGTAAAATGGTGGAATAAGACAGCAGCGTATTTAAAGCAGAATTTCAGGTTAATCACTCGAAGGGCATCTAGATGACTGCATAAATACATGCACAGCCTTTTACAAGATTTTTTACAATGCCATCAGATTGTTAGTCAATGAGGTGTCTGTCCAATCATCTGTCTGTCTGTCTGTCTAAAATGGTATGTGCTAATCAGAAAATATACGTATGTGAACGTTATTTGATTTGTTTTCTTTTCCCATTTGTAACAATAAAGGTCTGACAACTAAATGATCAATAACATCAGCATAGCTATCTGAATTAATCCTGGATGTTTGAATGTTCAATTGGGATTTTGAAATTGTTGTAATATGTGCTATAGTAAGGGAATATATCCTTAAAGTTATTACATTTAGATTATTCTTATATATGACACTAATAAAGCGCCATATCAATGACTGAGCATACCTAAACCCATTAACCGCAAACCACACGCTAACCACATTCCAAAGAATACCATATTTACAAAAAAAAAAAAGGTTTCCTTCATCTAATGCTGCTTTTAGTTTCCATCCATTTCAATACACTTTGACAATCAAGAACTGCTATTTTATGCACTGTAATGTACTACCTATCACAATTACATTTCAAGATGTTTTATGGTATACTCAAATAAGTAGAAACCAATGACTAAAGGAGCTCAGTCTTTTTTTCTTTTTTTTCTTTTTTTACTTATCTCTACAAATGTGGAATCCCAAATGTTCCATACATTGTGATTTTTGTCTAACTAAATCCCTGTTGATCTGGGAATGGTGTAAATCACCACATGTACAATATGTGTAATATGTGGACGTTTGCGGTATTGCACAAGCACCTCAACTTACCTGTATGCAACAACAACAATGAAAACAATGTGTTTTTCTTCTGTGCCACTCAGGCACCCAGGAAGTCAATCTTAGAAACTTTGGTATGTGGCAATGTAAAACACAATTTGCCCTTAATGGCATTAAATTTGCAAAAACACCCGTAAGGTCCTTTAACTTATTATAAATCATCATTATATTTATTTATATTTTATAAAAACCATTTATTACAGCATTTACTATACTTTAAAACAAACCAACTCCTTTTCATGACGTTTCCAGAACAGTCCATAAGCATTGTACGGGAGCTGACTTCAGTCGAAGTAACAGAACCCTTCGCTGCTGTCTTTGAAGTCGAAATCAGTATGGAATTGGTAAAACCTCCTACATGGACTTTGAATGGAGTTGCTGTTCAGGAGAGCACTGACTCTGAGATGGAAAAAGAGGGCATGATGCATCGTCTCACCTTCAAAAAGACCAAAGCATCAATGACAGGACCTGTGCAGTTTCTGGCTGGGAAGAGCAAATCTGTGGCCCAACTTACAGTCAAAGGTAAAGAAAAAGCATCTTTGAACAAATCCATAATCATTTGGTGTATATAATTTATCTGCTGCTGTAGATATCCAATGTAATTCAGTTGAATCTAATCACATGTTGTCCTTTACATTCAGAGCGCCCTCTAGAGGTTGCAGAGCCCATCAAAGATATGAAAGCAAAGGAGAAGGACACAGCCACTCTCACATGCAAATTCTCTGCCTTGCCCAAAGAGGTTAACTGGTTCAAAGGTCAGGTAGCACTGGCAGCATCAGACAAGTACAGCATTAAGCAAGATGGCACACAGTCTCAGCTTACTATTCAAAGGCTGACAGGAGAAGACAGTGGAGAATATCGCTGTCAGTCTGGACCTGCTGAGACCAAAGGCACACTTACTGTTGAAGGTACAGTATGCATCTTTGTTGCATTAAAAATAATCCATTCATTTTATATGCCCTCCTTTGTTAAAGGAGCGCATATGAAAATTAAAAGTAGAAGGACAAATCCACATGAAGCTGTTATGTACTGTAATACAATAAAAGAAGCAGTGTGGTTTATAAGGGATTTCTTGAAAATTCAACAAAATGCACCTTCATGCTGAAATCATCAGGCCACATAAAAGAAATTTAAGAGTAACATATGTTTCAATGTATGACTGAAGTTGGTCTTGAATCTTGAATCTAAACCCACTGTCTTGTTTCTTCTTCTTCTATACAGTGCGTGAAATTAAGATCACCAAGCACTTGGCCAATACCGAGGTTGATGAAGACAGTGATGCAGTGTTCATGTGTGAGATTAACTATGCAGATGAAGAGGTGCAGTGGCTGCTGAATGACAAGGTGCTCTTTTCCAATGATGTCAATACCATCACTCATGAGGGAAAAGTTCACAAGCTCACACTTAAGAACTTGGCACCTCAGGATGGTGGGAGTATCACCTTTCAAGTCCGCAAAGTGAAAGAGTCTGTCACACTTAAGGTTAAAGGTAAGAACTGTCACTCAGTTTAGATGCAGTTGGTCAATAATCAGATTTTTTTGCTACATGTGAGTGCTTGTGTGGGCTTGTTTCTGCTATGAATACTTAGTAAAGGATTACTGATAAAAGCCAAGAATAATCACAACATTCTAGTAAAACTTGGCTTAGTTACCGGTAAATCAAAAGGTGAGAAAACAATACATCCTTCAGTCATTGTTTTCATTCTTAACTGCCCTTCAGAGAAGCATGCCATGTTCCTCAAATCTCTTGATGATGTTATTGGAGAAGAAAAAGGCATCATAACTCTGGCATGTGAGGCTTCGAAGCCCAGGGTGTCCCCCACATGGAGGAAAGAAGGTAAAGTCTTGAAGGCTGGACCAAAGTATGAGCTCCTTCACACAGGCAAATCCTTGGGACTGATCATCAAAGATGTCACCAAAGAAGATGCTGGAGAGTACAGCTGTGATCTTGGTACTGAGGTTTCCAAGTCCAAGGTCACCGTAAGAGGTTGGTATTAGCAATTTATGCATATGCTATTGTTCAGTGTGCACACTATCCATTTTCTCTATCAAAGTGATTCTGGTAATTTGCAATATACATTTTGCTCTCTGCACTGAATTTAGAAATCGGCATTGGAATTACCAAATGGCTAAAATCAGCTGAGGTGAATGAGGAAGAGTCATGTAGCTTTGAATGCATCTTGTCTCGTGAGAGCACAGATGAATGCTTCTGGACTCTAAATGGCCAAACTGTTACAAATGGAGGCCGCTTCAAAGTCTCTAGCAAAGGACGTAAGTACATATTGACCATTAAAGATGTCACCCCTGCTGATGCTGGAGAGGTAGTCTTTAGTATTAAAGACCTGAGTTCCAAGACAACATTAACAGTTGAAGGTAAGCTATTATTATACAGAGTGCAAGAAAAGTTATGAATGGGTTATTGTGTTGAATGATGAAAGTGAAGAGTAACAGATTTCATCATCCCTTGTTGCAGGTAAAGCTTCATCTGTGTCAAAGGGTCTGCAGAATGTTATTGCTGTTCAAGGGGAAAATGCTGTCTTCACCTGTGAGGTCACACATGCTAGCTCTTCTGTAAAGTGGACCAAAGAAGGCAAAGCCATCAGGAAAAGCCAGAAGTATGAAATTAGCCAAGAAGATAAGGTCATGAAGCTGATCATCCATGATGTTGCTGCTCAGGACTCTGGAGAGTACAGTTGTGAGGTAGTTGGAGGTGCAACCACCAAAGCCAAGCTGGAGATCAAGGGTAAGACTGAAATGACTTATGCCATTTATGACCGCAACTTTTGAGAGATTGTGAGAGATTGTAGTGTAAAACTCAATCTATCTAGAATCAGGTCAGGGTTGATCTTAATAAACCTTCACCCTGAATTTAAAATGACACTTAACAAGGTTTTTCTCTATTTGTAGAGCCAGTCCACAAATTTACCAAAGCACTAAAAGACAGCCAAGCAGAGGAAAAGGGCACTGTGACTTTGCAGTGTGAAACTGCTCAAACTCCATCCAAGGTGACATGGCTTAAAGGTATCACAGAGCTCAAGGCTGGAGGCCAATATGAGATGTCTCAGAAGGAGAGGGTCTTAACTCTCACTATCAAACACCTGGAGGACAAAGACAGTGATATCTACACTTGTGATGTGGGCACAGCCAAGAGTACGGCAAAGGTGACAGTCAAAGGTGAGAACTTGAATATGCCACTGGTTTTACTGTCTTTGCCACTCTGAAATTAAACCATTTGAATGATACTCTTGCAAGAAAAATGCTAACAATATCAGGAGCCACTTTGATGCAAAGGGTGAAAATTAATATTATTAAGTAAACATACTGCAAATATTACTGTTATGTTTTGTGTTTTAGTCACCTTAACTATTTTGCACTTGTTAAGCTATGAATATTTTGTCAACATTTGCACTAAAGTGGCTTCTAAATAAGATAAGATTAACATGTTGACACATTAACATTGAGTTTTTGCCATTAAAGTACAGTATTTTGAAAGATGAATCAGCAACAATTCCTGATGTGCATAAACCAAGGTCTTTTATAACATATAATATTGTGACATTATAACATTTAATGGAATTCCAAAACATGGTGTTTGACAAACAGTTTGCCTTAAAAAGCATCTTAAGTTTTACTGTGTAAGCCCTCTTACTATGCAGTGTCTTTTTCGTTGTGTATATTGTCTATTGTATTTTTTTTTTTTTTTTNTTTTTTTTTTTTTTTTGTCCCTGGTTGAGTTTGAGTCATGGTATAAGTGGTGAATCCTGTGCTGACGTAGCTAATAGTTTGGTATATTTTTATTTTAAGTTAGTCTGTTTGGTCTATTTGCTCCGACCAGGTCAGTCAGTGGTTATAGTGGAAAAACCCCAGGATGTTAATTGTTTCTAAGGGGAATCAGCTACATTTATTTGCTGTGTCAGGCCTACCGATCTGCTTCACGTACAGTGGTGCTTAGATAACACCCCTTTGCAGCCGAACCCATTCAATGAGATCCAGGTGCTAGAGGGGGGTGCCCACTCTCTCACTGTCAGAGAGCTGACTCCTAGGGACTCAGGCACCATCTCTGTGATTGCTGGGAACCAGAAAGTATATGCCTTCCTAGTTGTCAAAGGTAAATAATATGGCCCCAAGTTGCCTACAGCTCTCCTTGTAGCCTATAATGCCATGAAATGGCATTGTTTCCAGATAATCTGTTGTTTCTTAATATAAATTTTGCTCTAAATGGTTTGCATTGTGAATACATTAGTGAAGGCTCTGCTTTGGTTCATTTTTTCAGTTCCATCTGTATCCTGTTTTTCTTGGGATTTGCATGACTGTCAAGTAGAGAATTTGTTCCGCAACCATCAATTGAACATGCTAATGAATAGCATCCATTAACATGTGCAAATCTTCAGTGACCACTTCTAAATGTATTGCATAATTCTTTGTTGCAAGTATACTCAGTGCATACTGTTAGAAATCCTTTGTGTATTTCAGAAAGGATTTTATTATGTGGTTTTATACTGAGGATTTTCCTTTTTGACTTAAATGAAATGCAGTGTTGCTAAAGCCATCTTGTTTGACAAACCCATCTGTTGGAATAAAGTTTTATGTCCAAAAGTTAATGTTGGATAACTGGAGCATGGGAAATGATCCATTACCTGTGCCAATAATCATTTACTTCTTCCATCACAGCCCATAAAATACACAATATGTTTAATATAATGAAGTCATTGTTTGTTTTATTTTAGCGCTGCCTGCCATTTTTAAAGGGAAACTCATGAACCAGGAGAAAAAGGAAAGCGAGTCCGTAACACTTTGCTGTGAGTTATCAAAATCTGGGGCTGACGTGCAGTGGAGGAAAGGCTCTGAAATTCTCAAAGCTGGAGAGAAGTATGAGATGAAACAAACAGAGACTTCTTTTGAACTTCAAATAAAGAATTTGAAGATTGAAGATAGTGGAGAGTATTCCTGCATGTGCGGAGACCAGAAGACATCGGCAACTGTGAAAGTCAATGGTAATGTTTATTTGATTGGAGGCTTTTCGGCAATAATGGAAAGAGTTTGTGCTTTTGCTAACAACATTCCAACATGTCAGAGGACTATAGCTACACAGATACATGGTTTCTTCAAGTTTTGATTATGATGACCTCGTTACTACATACACTACAAGTTACACTGTCTCTTCAGATAATAAATGTCGCTTGAAGATGTCATTACGTTTACAAAAACATTTTTGTCTTATCATAAAACAAATATTTTATCATGTTATATTTCCCCAAGGAGTTAGACTTTTGTTGCTTTTGCTGTGTTCTGTGAAATCAAACTGTTAATTTCACCCCTCACTGAGAAGTAATGATAAATTGGTGTACAGCGTTACCAGTGACCTTCAAGCAGAAACTGCAAAACCAGGAGGCTGAGGAGGGAACCAGTGTGACTCTACACTGTGAGATCTCTAAACCTGGAGTCCCTGTGGAGTGGAAAAAGGGCTCACAGGTGCTGAAGTCTGGAGAAAAGTATCATATGAAGCAGAAAGACTCTGTGATTGAACNAAGGGCTCACAGGTGCTGAAGTCTGGAGAAAAGTATCATATGAAGCAGAAAGACTCTGTGATTGAACTCCTGATCAGCAAGCTGGTGCCAGAAGACAGTGGAGAGTACAGCTGTGTGTGTGGAGACCAGAAGACCACAGCCAGCCTCAGGATTAAGGGTATGAAGAGGAGGTTTTTTTTTTGTTTTGTTTTTTTAATTGATCAGATCCCATATGCACATATTTTTTTCTTTTTATACATAGTTGTTTTGGAATCAGCATGTCTACACTGTAGCAAGCTGTTTAATATCTGTTTTCTTTGCCTGGCTGCAACAGTATTTGTCAGTTTCCATTTTGCAATCCATGTTTGTGTTTTGTACCAGTTGGTGTGTTTCAGTATACCAGTAATATAGAATTATTAGTGAATGTGTTTTTTCTTTTTTTTTCTTTTTAAATTGTTATGTATTTTATGGTTTGTAAAAGCTTTCTAACCCACTAATGATTCCTCAGCCCAACCAGTGACCTTCAAACAGAAGTTGGAAAGCCAGGAGGCTGAGGAGGGAACCACCATTATTCTGCACTGTGAGCTCTCTAAACCTGGAGTCCCTGTGGAGTGGAAGAAGGGCTCACAGGTTTTAAAGGCTGGAGAAAAGTACCAGGTGAAGCAGAAAGCCTCTGTGAATGAACTCCTGATCAGCAAAGTGGTGCCAGAAGACAGTGGAGAGTACAGCTGTGTGTGTGGAGATGAGATGACTGCAGCCAGAGTCAAAATTAAGGGTAAAGAGAATTTTTAAAAGTTGGTCAGGACAACATATTCTCAAATGTATAATCCTGGATTTCCCATGTACATACATATATTATATATTTGTCCTGGTCTCAGGATATCTGCACTGCAATTAACTCTTTAATACATATATATAGATATATATCTATATAGATATATAGATATAGATCTATATAGATCTATATCTATATATCTATATCTATATATATATATATAGATAGAGATATATAGATATATATCTATATATATCTATATATCTATATCTATATATATATATTCCCCTGCTTGGCTCCATCTTTGGCCAATGTCTTGTTTGTGTTATGTTCTGTGTTTTTCTTCTGTACCAGTTGCTGTAATTGGGCATATTGTAGCACTGGATTGTTAGTGGAACTTAATAGAATTATATCTTTATTTAATTTTCCATTTTATCATGTTTTTTATGGTTTGTCACTGCATGCTAACCAAGTAGTGATTCCTCAGCCCAACCAGTGACCTTCAAACAGAATCTGCAGAGCCAGGATGCTGAGGAGGGAACCATTGTTACTCTGCACTGTGAGCTCTCTAAACCTGGAGTCTCTGTGGAGTGGAAGAAGGGCTCACAGGTACTGAAGTCTGGAGAAAAGTACCAGATGAAGCAGAAAGACTCTGTGAATGAACTCTTGATCAGCAAGGTGGTGCCAGAAGACAGTGGAGAGTACAGCTGTGTGTGTGGAGATGAGATGACTGCAGCCAGAGTCAAAATTAAGGGTAAAGAGAATTTTTAAAAGTTGGTCAGTACAACATATTCTCAAATGTATAATCCTGGATTTCCCATGTACATACATATATTATATATTTGTCCTGGTCTCAGGATATCTGCACTGCAATTAACTCTTTAATACATATATATAGATATATATCTATATAGATATATAGATATAGATCTATATAGATCTATATCTATATATCTATATCTATATATATATATATAGATAGAGATATATAGATATATATCTATATATATCTATATATCTATATCTATATATATATATTCCCCTGCTTGGCTCCATCTTTGGCCAATGTCTTGTTTGTGTTATGTTCTGTGTTTTTCTTCTGTACCAGTTGCTGTAATTGGGCATATTGTAGCACTGGATTGTTAGTGGAACTTAATAGAATTATATCTTTATTTAATTTTCCATTTTATCATGTTTTTTATGGTTTGTCACTGCATGCTAACCAAGTAGTGATTCCTCAGCCCAACCAGTGACCTTCAAACAGAATCTGCAGAGCCAGGATGCTGAGGAGGGAACCATTGTTACTCTGCACTGTGAGCTCTCTAAACCTGGAGTCTCTGTGGAGTGGAAGAAGGGCTCACAGGTACTGAAGTCTGGAGAAAAGTACCAGATGAAGCAGAAAGACTCTGTGAATGAACTCTTGATCAGCAAGGTGGTGCCAGAAGACAGTGGAGAGTACAGCTGTGTG